>CAUYQU010043958.1:0-26101 GCA_963574635.1 Cheracebus regulus
AGACCATCCTGGTCAACATGGTGAAACCTCGTCTCTACTAAAATACAAAAATTAGCTGGATATGGTGGCGCATGCCTGTAGTCCCAGCTACTTGGGAGACTGAGACAGGAGAATTGCTTGAACCCGGGAGGCAGAGGTTGCAGTGGGCTGAGATTGCACCACTGCACTCCAGCCTGGTGTTTGGCAACAGAGCAAGACTCTGTCTCAAAAAAAGAAAAAGAAAAAAATGAGGCTGCATGCCCTGTCTCTCTTCTCTCAGGGCTAGACCAACTTCTGCCTGAACCCTAACTGGCCATATTTATTCATTCATTCAAAAACTATTCATTGAATTTCTATGCTGGGCACTGGGCTTTGTTCTGGGAATGTGGTGGTGAAACGACACAACTCCTGCCTCAAGGGGCTTGCATGGAGTTAGAGCCTAGTGGCAAGAAGCCCGGGCATCTAACCTCTCCCTCCCAGGTCTGGGCAACCCAGGTCTAACCCCCAGTCCCCAATTCTGATAGGCTCACCTCTCCACCAGCTAACCTCCCCTTCCACCCCTCAATGTAGGGTGGTACTTGGTCAGTGGAGAAGGTTATCCAGGTGCCCCCCAAGAAAGTGAAGGGCTGGCTGCTGCCCGAAATGCCAGGTGAGTGCCTAGGGCATGGGAAAGCTGACTCTTGGCCTGGGAAGCAAGAGTCCTTAAAGGCTCTACTCACCCCCTGCCCCTAGGCCTGATCACCGACATCCTGGTGTCCCTGGATGATCGCTTCCTCTACTTCAGCAACTGGCTGCACGGGGACCTGAGGCAGTATGACATCTCCGACCCGCAGAGGCCCCGCCTCACAGGACAGGTGGGGACACCGGCAGGCGAAGCAGGAGGGGAGGAAGGAAGGAGAAGAGAATCTGGGGATGGGGTGGATGGTCCAAAGCAGTCGGAGGATGGATGGCAAGGGAAGGGAGGGGCAGGAAAAGCAGACACGTGGGCTGCGGGACATTATCTTGGCTCGCTGCAACCTCCGCCTCCCAGGATCAAGCAATTCTCTTGCCTCAGCTTCCCGAGTACCTGGGACTACAGGTGCACACCGCCATGCCAGGCAATTTTTTTATATTTTTTAAGTAGAGACGGGGTTTCATCGTGTTGCCAGGTTAGTTACAAACTCCTGAGCTCAGGCAATCCGCCCTCCTGCCCACCTCCACTTCCCAAAGTGCTGGGATTACAGGTGTAGGCCCAGTGCAGGCCCAGGACTGTCCAGGCCAGGGAGGGGTGTGCAGAGCATGTCTGAAGGAGAGAGGGACCCCAGCCAGGCAAGCTACTCTTCCTGCAATGTTTGATCTCTCACTGTGGTCCTCATCCTCCACACCTCCCCATCCAGCTCTTCCTCGGGGGCAGCATTGTTAAGGGAGGTCCCGTGCAAGTGCTGGAGGACCAGGAACTAACATCTCAGCCAGAGCCCCTGGTGGTCAAGGTAAGGGCCTCTCTGCTTGCCAGACGCATGCTTGAGGAATATGAGGGGGAGCCGCTCCTGGGCATACTCGGGGCTGGGGTGGTGCCTGGGATCTGTGTGTTACCCAGGCTCTGACCCCTGGTTTTCCCAAGGGAAAACGGGTGCCTGGAGGCCCTCAGATGATCCAGCTCAGCCTGGACGGGAAGCGCCTCTACGTCACCACATCGCTGTACAGTGCCTGGGACAAGCAGTTTTACCCTGATCTCATCAGGTGAGAAGCGGACACGCGGGCTCACCTCCCCAGTCCTCCTCTTCCAGAGGAGTCATTCAGCTTTCTAAAGACGCCTCAGGGAGCCCCCCGGCCCCCACCACACGGACGGCCCATTGAGACCCTGCTCGTTCCTCCTTCCTCAGGAGCCTTCCCCTAAAATCTTAGGGGAAGGCAGCAGTCACTTCTGACTTCTCCCTTACCTTGTTCCCCTTTTCCACCAGGGAGGGCTCTGTGATGCTGCAAGTTGACGTAGACACAGTAAAAGGAGGGCTGAAGTTGAACCCCAACTTCCTGGTGGACTTCGGGAAGGAGCCCCTCGGCCCAGCCCTCGCCCATGAGCTCCGCTACCCTGGGGGCGATTGCAGTTCTGACATCTGGATCTGAACCCTACCCCTCAACACCTATGCTCCATCCGGAGCCTTCACTTCCTCAGGCACCTGCCTTCACTCTGCTCTCTTTTGGCACCCGACCCTTGGCAGCCAGCGTGCACCACACAGCCAGGCTGAGACTGGAGACGTGTGGGGTGTTGTCCACTTACTGACCACTGTGCTCACTGTGCTGCTTTTCCACGAGCTCTTGGAAGCACCAAGAAATGAACTGGTGAGCCTGTTCTTCAGATGGCCTCGTCTTTAGGGGCCCGGGGCTCCTTCTCTGCCTACTCTTTGTATCTGCACCGGAAAGGGCTGAAGAGGCCTCCAGGAGGGGTTGTGGTAGCTAGTTCACACTAATAATGCCAAAATCTCACTTTTATAGCCAGACAGAACCTGAAAATTTTGGAGGTGATTGTCACAAGGAGACCTGGGGGTAGGAAATATAAATCAGTGTTTCTAAAGTTTTGTTTTGTTTTGTTTTTTTAACCTACGCTTTCTTCTGATGAACCTAAAAATCTCACCCATCACTCCCAAGAGAATGTAATATGTTCCGTCATACACAGGAGGCCCCAGCACCTTTGATGTGTATAGTGTAATATATTTCCACTGATGGCAAGACTACTAGAACACAGTTATTGAGAGGTGTATTAGGCTGCTCTCACATTGCTGTAAAGAAATACCTGGCTGAGTGTGGTGGCTCACACCTGTAATCCCAGCATTTGGGAGGCTGAGGTGGGCAGATCATGAGGTCAGGAGTTCGAGACCAGCCTGACCAACATGATGACACTGCATCTCTACTAAAAATACAAAAATTATCCAGGTGCACACCTGTAATCTTACCTACTCAGGAGGCTGAGGCAGGAGAATCACTTGAACCTAGGAGGTGAAGGTTGCAGTGAGTGGAGACCAAGCAACTGCACTCCAGCCTGGGCGACAGCGCAAGACTTCGTCTCAAAGGAAAAAAAAAGAAGTACCTGAGACTGGGTAATTCATAAAGAAAAGAGGTTTAATTGGTTCATGGTTCTGCAGGCTCTACAGGAAGCATGATGCTGGCATCTGCCCGGCTTCTGAGGAGACCTCAGGAAACTTACAATTGTGGCGGAAGGCAAAGGAGGAGCACACACATCACATGGCCAGAGCAGGAGCGAGAGAGAGAGTCCGAGGCGGGAGGTGCCACATACCTATAAACAACCCAGTCTCAGGAGAACTCACTCACGATCTCAAGGGCAGTATCAACGGGGGTGGTGCCAAACCTTTCACGAGAAACCCACCCCCCAATCCAGTCATCTCCCACCAGGCCTCCCCTCCAACATTGGGAATTACAATTTGACATGAGATTTGTTGGGGACACAGGTCCAAATCATATCATTCTGCCCCAGCCCCTCCCAAATCTCATGTCCTTCTCACATTTCAAAATACAATCATGCCTTCCCAATAATCCCCAAAGCCTTCATTCATTCCAGCATTAACTTAAAAGTCCAAAGTCTTATCTGAGAAAAAGCAAGTCCCTTCCACCTGTGAGCCTGTAAAATAAAAAATAAGTTAGTTACTCCCACGACACAATGGGGGTATAGGCATTGGGCAAATACTCCCATGCTAAAAGGGAGAAATGAGTCAAATGAAAGGGGCTTCAGGCCCCAGGCAAGTCCAAACATGATTCCAACATGATGCTAATAATTCCAAAATCTCACTTTTATGGCCAGAGTGAACCTGAAAATTTTGGGGGTGATTGTCACAAGGAGACCTACGGGTTGGGAATGTAAATCATATAATGACTGCCAGCAGGCGCTAAGGGTGGGTGCTAGGGGTGGGCTCCCAAGGCCTTGAGCTCCACCCCTGTGGCTTTGCAGGGTTCAGCTCCCATGGCTACTCTCACAGGCTGGTGTTGAGTGCTTGTGGGTTTTTCAGATGCAGCGTGCCAGCTAGCAGTGAATGTATCATTCTGGGGTCTGTAAAACAGGGGCCCTCTTCTCACAGCTCCATAGGCAGTGCCCCAGTGGGGACTCCATGTGCTGGCTCCAACCCCACATTTCCCCTCCACCCTGCCCTAGCAGAGGTTCTCCATAAGTGCTCTGCCTCTGCAACAGGCTTCTGCCTGGATGCCCAGGATACTCCATACATCTTCTGAAATCCTTTAGGCGAAGTCTCCCAAACCTCAGCTCTTGCACTCTGCACACCCTCAGGCTTAACAGCACGTGGAAGCTGCCAAGGTGGACTTACACCCTCTGGAGCAGTGGCCCGAGCTATACCTGGGACCCTTTGAGCCATGCCTGGAGCTGGAGAAGCTGGAATGCAGGAAGCAGCATAGAGCCGAGGAGCCCTGGACTTGGCCCACAAAACCATTCAGTCCTCCTAGGCCTCTGGGCCTGTGATGGGAGGGGCTGCTGCAGAGGTCTCTGAAACACCTTTGAGGCCTTGCACCAGGCCCCACCTCCAACACCAGGCATTACCACTGAATATGAGATACGGTGCAGACACAGATCCAAACCATAACAGGAAATAAATGTGTCACCTCTACCTGGAATACAGGACATTGCCACACAGGAGGGCTGGGAACACCATGGTAAACCAATCCAACAGGCCACTCATGTCTCCTCACCCAGATGGTATTTTAGAACCTTACTTAGAGATGTCTCCTTTCCGTGTGCTAGGTCTTCTTCTTCTCTTCTTCTTCATTTCTTTCTTTTTTGGGGTGGGGGCAGGGACAGAGTCTCGCTCTGTCCCCCAAGCTGGAGTGCAATGGCAAAATCTTGGTTCACTGCAACCTCCGCCTCCCAGGTTCAAGTGATTCTCCTGCCTCAGCCTCCTGAGTAGCTGGGACTACAGGCGCGCTCCACCATGCCCGGCTAATTTTTGTGTTTTTAGTAGAGATGGGGTTTCACCCTGTTGGTTAGGCTGGTCTCAAACTCCTGACCTCAGGTGATCTGCCCGCCACAGCCTCCCAAAGTGCTGGGATTACAGGCCTGAGCCACCGCACCCGGCTCATTTCTTCCTTTTCTCCCTCCTCCTCTTCCTCCTCCTCCTCCTCTTTTCCTTCTGCCCCTCCTCCCCTTTTTCCCCCTCCTCCTCCTTCTTCCTTCTTCTTTCTTCTCTCTTATTCTTCAAGACGAGGTCTCCCTGTGTTGCCCAGGCTGGTCTCAAACTCCTGGGCTCAAGTGATCCTCTCGCCTCAGTCTTGCAAAGTGCTGGGATTACACAAGTGAACCAGCCTTCAATTCCCTTTTTTTTTTTTTTGAAACAGGGTCTCACTCTAGTGCCCAGGCTGGAGTGGGCGGTGGCGTAATCACAGCTCCCTGCAGCCTGGACATTACAGGCGTAAGCATCACACCTGGCTCAATTATTTATAGACGGAATCTAATAGAAATTTCAGGACCCTTAAGAGACAGCAGCCAAATGGTAATTATTTTTTATTCTTATTTTTATTTTTTTTGGATGGGATCTTACTCCGTCACCAGGCTGGAGTGCAGCGCCGCGATCTCAGCTCACTGCAACATCTGTCTTCTGGGTTCCAGCGATTCTCATGTCTCAGCCTTCCAAGGAGCTAGGATTATAGGCATGCACCACCACGCCCAGCTAATTTTTGTATTTTTAGTAGAGACGGGGTTTCACCATGTTGGCTTGGATGGTCTACTCACCTCGGCCTCCCAAAGTGCTGGGATTACAGACGTGAGCCACTGTGCCCAGCCAATTAACAGGGTTTTACCAGAAATTTCTCTCCTTAGTCTCTGCCCTGTTCTCTTCAATAACCAAACTTCTTCAGAATAAGAAAGGATAATATCGTTCTATATCATTTCTAACTCTTTCTAAAAACTTAAAATTCCACTTAACAATATTCCATTCTGTTCATCTTGTTCATTCTGGTATGAGCATTTGCCACACCTGAAGGCAGGAAAACCTATTGAAGACAACTGGGGCGGCTAGACATGGGGGCTCACACCTGTCATCTCAACACTTTTGGGGGACGAGGCGGGTGGATCACTTGTTCGAGACCTGCCTCACCAACATGGCAAAACCCCATCTCTACCAAAAATACAAACATTAGCCAGGTGTGGTGGTGTGTACTTGTAGTCCCAGCTACCCAGGAGGCTGAGGCAGAATTGCTTGAACCCAGGAGGCGGAGGTTGTGGTGAGCCGAGATTATGCCAGTGCACTCCAGCCTGGGCAGCAGAATGAGACTGTCTCAAAAAAAAAGAAAGAGAAAGAGGCTGGGTACGGTGGCTCACACCTGTAATCCCAGCACTTAGCAAGACCAACACAGGTAGATCACTTGAGTCAGGAGTTCAAGACTAGCCTGGCCAATGTAGTGAAACCCCATCTCTGCTAAAAATACAAAAAATTAACCGGTCGTGGTGGCACATGCTTGTAATCTCAGCTACTTGGGAGTGTAAGGCAGGAGAATGACTTGAACCCAGGAAGTGGAGATTGCCATGAGCCAAGATCGTGGCACTACAGTCACTCCAGCCTGGGCAACAAGAGCAAAACTTTGTCTCAAAAAAAAAAAAAAAAAAAAAAAAGTCTGATCAAGCCTCTAGATCTCACATAAATGTATGGGAAATACAAGGAACAGAAGAACAGGCACAGTGGCTCCCATCTGTCATCCCAGCACTTTGGGAGGCTGAGGCAGACAGATCACCTGAGATCAGGAGTTGAAGACCAGCCTGGCCAACATGGTGAAACCTCGTCTCTACTAAAAATACAAAAATTAGCCGGGCGTGGTGGCAGGCACCTGTAATCCCAGCTACTCGGAAACCTGAGGCAGGAGAATCGCTTGAACCTGGAAGGCCGAGGGTGCAATGAGCTGAGATCTCATCACTGCACTCCAGCCTGGGCAACATTTTTCATTGACAAATGATAAAATGTGTACTTTAGAATTGATATATTGGCCAGGCATGGTGGCTCAAGCCTATAATTCTAGCACTTTGGGAGGACAAGGCAGGCGGATCACCTGAGGTCAGGAGTTTGAGACCAGTCTGGCCAACATGGTGAAACGCTGTCTCTACTAAAAATACAAAAATTAGCCGGGCGTGGTGGTGTGCGCCTGTAATCCCAGCTACCTGGGAGGCTAAAGCAGAAGAATTACTGGAAACCTCGAGGTGAAGGTTGCAATGAGCCGAGATTGCACACTGCACTCTAGCCTGGGTGACGAGCGAAACTCCATCTCAAAAAAACAAGATGATCAGACGTGGACGATCATTCAAGCAGGATGATGGGCATGTGTATGTGGGTGTTACATTCTTCCTTCTCCTCTCATATGTTTGAAATTTGTCATAGCTTTTAGCTGCTCTTGCCAAAAAACCCAAAATGAGTAACTATGTGAGATGATGTATATATTAATTTGCTTCATTACAATAACATTATGTATATCTTAATGTTACTAAGATATCTATATTAATATTAAGATATCTATATTACACAATCAAATTTATTTTTTTAAAGAAATCTTTCATAATAAAAGCTTAAAACCCTATTCACCTTTAGCTTCATCTTGGCATCCACTCAGTAATCTAACCCTATATTACTGAAGCAGATTCCTGTCATAGACAACCCAGGTACCAGCAATGTGCAAAATTTGTGCTGTACCCACCCAGACACCCCTCTCTGTTGCACTCACAAAGATTCTGCCCCACACCCTAGAACCAGGCTAGATGAGTAAGAATAGCAAAGCTGAGGAGTGTGCTGTGGGAAAAGTCTACCATATCACCTGGGCTCTCCTGCCAGCACCATGGCTTATGAGGCCATGTAGAAGGTTCTAGAAAGTTTGTTGAGCTCAGGGACACCCTCAGAAAAGCTGGAGTAGCAGTCCACCAGGACAAAGGACATAAGAGAGCATTGGGAGATGTCTATTCCATCATTGGTCCTTATGTCCTTTGATCTCACACGTTGCACTCCAGTAGGTCTCTAGAGACAGCATCAGGCAATTGCACACATCTCAGGGATTAGTGAGGTTCTCCTCACATTCCCGCATCCAGTCCTCCCACGTTCATCTGCCAAGTGTTTGATCAGCCGGCTCCACGCTCTGGATATCTGCTCCGTGCTATCCTCTGGCATGCTCTTACGAGTCCCTTCCCTGACTTCCTGATTTTGATGTGCAGCAGACTCTCTACCCACAATACTATCTGACCTAGAGGAACACATTGTTCATGGAAAAAAGTAATCTTAGAGTTATGTGAATAACTCTATAATATCATCCCCAGTTTTACTATTTTTTTTTTTTTACTTTTTTTTTTTTTTAAAGACGGGATTTCACCGTGTTAGCCAGGATGGTCTTGATCCCCTGACCTTGTGATCCGCCCACCTCAGCCTCCCAAAGTGCTGGGATTACAGGTGTGAGCTACCACGCCTGGCTTCATTCCCAGTTTTAAAAACAAATTCAACCACAATAGCAACAAAAACCTCTATTTAAGGCCAGGTGCAGAGGCTCACACCTGTAATCCCAGCACTTTGGGAGGCCAAGGCAGGCGGATCGCTAGAGGCCAGGAGTCTGAGACCATCCTGGCCAACATGGTGAAACCCCATCTCTACTAAAAATACACAAATTAGCTAGGCTTGGTGGCGGGCACCTGTAAGAGGCTGAGGCTGGAGAACCGTTTGAACCTGGGAGGCGGAGGTTGCAGTGAGCTGAGATTGCACCACTGCACTCCAGCCTGGGCAATAGAGCAAGACTCTATCTCAAAAATCAAAACCTCTGTTTAAGCGGCCCTGTGTTTGCAATGACATGGACATGAGTACGGGAGGATACCTGTCAGAACATGTTACCTCAGAGGGCTGAGGATTTTTTGTGAAACTTGACAAGCTGTTTCTAAAACTAACCTGGAAATGCAAATGTGTAGTGTTCCAGTTACATAGTGCTGCGTAACAAACTACCCCAAAACTTAGTGGCTTAAAGCAGTGACAGCATTACTTTTGCTCACACATCTGTCATCTGAACAGGGCTGGCTCGGCAGGAACAGCTTGTCTCTGCTGAGTGTCAGCCGGGGCAGCTTGAAGGCTGGAGGCTGGAATCATCTGATGGTTCACTCACTCACATGTCCGGAGACGCATGCTACTCTCTCTTGAACCTTCAGTTGGGGCTGGGGCCAGACCACCTACACATGACCTTTCCATGTGGCTGCCTGGCTCCCTCACAACACGGTAGCTGGGTTCCAAGAGCGAGTGTTCCATGAGAGGAGCAGCTAAGGTGAAGGGGTGTTACCTGCTCTGGCCGACACTTGGGAGTCACACAGCATCACTTCCACCACAGTCCAATTACGGAGGCAGTCACAAGAGCCCGCCCAGATTCACGGAAACAGGGACTAGATGCCACCTCTTTTATTTATTTATTTATTTATTTATTTATTTTTGAAACAGTTTCACTCTCGCCCAGGCTGGAGTGCCATGGCACGATCTCAGCTCACTGCAACCTCTGCCTCCCGGGTTCAAGTGATTCTCCTGCCTCAGCCTCCCAAGTAGCTGGGATTACTGGCACCCACCACCACACCCGGATAATTTTTTGTATTTTGAGTAGAGACAGAGTTTCACCAGGTTGGCCAGGCTGGTCTGGAACTCCTGACCTCAGGTGATACACCCACCTTGGCCTCCCAGAGTGTTGGAATTATAGGCGTGAGCCACTGCACTCAGCCTAATTTTTGTGTTTTTAGTAGAGACAGGGTTTTACCATGCTGGCCAGGCTGGTCTCAAACTCCTGACCTCAAGTGATCTGCCCGCCTTGGCCTCCCAAAGTGCTGGGATTACAGGCGTGAGTCACTGCGCCCGACCAACTACACCTCTTGACTGGGAAGTTGCAAGGTTCTGAAATAGTGTGTGGAACCAGAAACGTTGTGGCCATGTTTGGAAAACACAGTCTTCCACATACAGAAATAATTTTTTTTAATTTATAAAACCAATAACAGAAGACCCTCAGCATTAGATTTCAAAATATATTATACAATTACATGAACTAAAACAGTGTGTTATGGGTGGAGAAATAGACAAACAGAATCAACAAAAGAGAATAAGCCAGGCATGGTGACATGCGCTTATAATCTCAGCTACTCAGGTGGCTGAGGTGGGAGGATTGCTTGAGCCCAGGAGTTTAAAGCTGTAGTGAGCTAGGATCCTGCCACTGCACTCCAGCCTGGGTGACACAGTGAGACTCTGTCTTAAAAAAAAATTAAAATTAAAAATTTTTTTTTTGAGACAGTCTCCCTCTGTCGCCAGGCGCCAGGCTGGAGTAGAATGGCGTGATCTCGGCTCACTGCAACCTCCGCCTCCCAGGTTCAAGCAATTCTTCTGCCTCAGCCTCCCAAGTAGCTGTGACTACAGGCGCGCGCCACCATGCCCAGCTAATTTTTGTATTTTTTAGCAGAGACGGGGTTTCACCGTGTTGGCCAGGATGGTCTCGATCTCCTGACCTCGGGATCTGCCCGCCTCGGCCTCCCAAAGTGCTGGGATTACAGGTGTGAGCCACCGCGCCTGGCCTAAAATTTTTTAAAAACAGAGGATAAGGTCCAAAAACACACCCAACTATACAAGGAAACTTAGTATACAATAAAAGTGTATAAAACTGTAAAAGGAAATAGTTATAAGAAGAAGAAAATGATAGTATATATTGAAATGGCTGGCCATTCATTGGAAAACCAGCATATTAAATTAGATGGGAAGCCAAGGAGGGCAGATTACTTGAGGTCAGGAGTTCAAAACCAGCCTGGCCAGCATAGTGAAACTCCGTCTCTACTAAAAATACAAAAATTAGGCTGGCCACGGTGGCTCACACCTGGAATCCCAGCACTTTGGGAGGCCAAGGTGGGTGTATCACTTGAGGTCAGGAGTTTGAGACCAGCATGGCCAACCAGATGAAACTCTGTCTCTACTGAAAATACAAAAAATTATCCGGGCATGGTGGCAGGCACCTTTAATCCCAGCTACACTGGAGGCTAAGGCGGGAGAATCACTTGAACCTATGTAAGGTGTCACTAACTGCTGAACAACCATTCCCAAACCTCTTTTCCCTTGCTCACTATAGGTCACTTCTGTCCTTAATTTTATGGTCGTGATTCTATTGCTTTTTATTAATTATTTTTACCACATGTGTATTTATCCATAAATGATATATTGTACAGTTTGCCTGACATTAAATATTTATAAATTGCATTGCACTATATGTTTTCCTGTGTCTTTTAGTTTTTTCACTTTCTGAAGTTCATCCATGTGGATGTGTGTAGCCGTAGCTCATTTCCACTGCTCTATGACATTCCATCCAATGAATATATCCCAACTGATCATTCTAGTGTTGACAGATACTGGGTCATTTTCAGTTTTTGCTCATGCAAGCAGTGAGACTTTAAACTTTACTGTCTGTGTCTTTAGAGCATATGTCTAAGAGCAGGATTACTGAGATATTAAATGTAAATTGAGATACTCACATATTCAATTTCACCAAGTAATATCAAACTATTTTCCAAAACAGTTAATGCCAAATCACACTCCCACAACAGTGAATGAAAGCTCCTGTTGATCCATAACTATATCAACGCCTGATATTGCCAGACTTTAAAATTTTTGCTGTAGCTCACACCTGTAATCCCAACACTTTGGGAGGCCAAGGTGAGCAGATTGCTGGAGCTCGGGAGTTCGAGACCCGTCTGAGCAACAAGGTGATACTCCGTCTGTACAAAAAATAAAAAAAATTAGCTGGGTGTGGTGGCACACCTGTGATCCCAGCTACCTGGGAGGCTAAGATGGAAGGATTGCTTGAGCCCAGGAGGTCAAGGCTGCAGGGAGCCATGATCATGTCACTGCACTCCAGCCTGGGAGACAGAGCAAGACCCTGTCTCCAAAAAAAAAAAAAAAGCCAATGCAGTGGGTGTTAAATGGTATCTTTTTTAATTTGCATTTTCCTGATTACATTATTCTTATTTATTTATTTTTTTTGAGATGGAGTCTCACTCTGTCGCCCAGGCTGGAGTGCAGAGGCGCGACATTGGCTCACTGCAACCTCCGCCTCCTGAATTCAAGCGATTCTCCTGCCTCAGCCTCCCAAGTAGCTTGGATTACAGGCGCCTGTCACCACGCCCAGCTAATTTTTTGTGTTTTTAGTAGAGACAGGGTTTCACCATCTTGGCTAGGCTGGTCTTGAACTCCTGACCTCATGAACCACCTGCCTCAGCCTCCCAAAGTGCTGGGATTACAGGCATGAGCCACCACACCCGGAGCATTTTCCTGATTATTATATAGTAAATAACTTTTCATATGTTTATGAGCCATTTCTGCATTTTGTGAAATTCCCATTCATTTTCTCTGATAACTTTTATAGTTGGTTATCTTTTTATTCTTTCTTTCTTTCTTTTGAGGCAGTCTCACTCTGTCCCAGGCTGTAGTGCAGTGGTGTAATCCCAGCTCACTGCAAGCTCTGCCTCCTGGGTTCAAGAGATTCTCCTGCCTAAGCCTCCCAGGTAGCTGGGACTACAGGCACGCACCACCACACCCAGCTGATGCTAATTTTTGTATTATTAGTAAAGAAGGGGTTTCATCATGTTGACCAGGCTGGTTTTGAAGTCCTGGCCTCAAGGGATTTTCCCACCTCAGCCAATCAAACTGCTGGGATTACAGGTGTGAGCCACCATGCCTGGCTGGTTATCTTTTTATCTGTAGGAAGTCTTCATAAATTCCAGATAATAATCCTTTGTCAGTTACATGTCTTGAAAACATATTCTCCCAATTTGTAGTTTGTCTTTGTATTCTTTCTCATCGTTACATTTATTTATTTATTCACTTACTTACTTATTTTTGTTTATTATTTTTGAGACAGGGTCTTGCTCTGTCCCCCAGGCTGGAGTGCAGTGTTGAGATCTTGGCTCACTACAACCTCCACCTCCCGGATTCAAGCGATTCTCCTGCCTCAGCTTCCCAAGTAGCCAGGACTACAGGCATGTGCCACCACAGCCCAGCTAATTTTTGTATTTTTAGTAGAAATAGGGTTTCGCCATATTGGCCAGGCTGGTCTCGAACTCCCGACCTCAGGTGATCCATCCACCTCAGCCTTCCAAAGTGCTGGGATTACAGGTGTGAGCCACCATGCCCAGCTGTTTGTTTCTGAGACAGAGTCTTACTCTGTCACGCAGCCTGGAGTGCAGTGGTGAAACAAAACAAAAGAAGGCCGGGCATGGCGGGTCACCCCTGTAAATCCCAGCACTTTGTGGAGGCGGGGGCCAAGACGGGAGGACGACTTGAGGTCAGGAGTTCGAGACCAGCCTGACCAACATGGTGAAATCCCATCTTTACAAAAAATATAAAAAATTAGGCTGGTGCGGTGGCTCACACCTTTAATCCTGGCACTTTGGGAGGCTGAGGTGGACGGATCACGAGGTCAGGAAATTGAGACTGTCCTGGCTAACATGGTGAAACCCAGTCTCTACTGAAAATACAAATAATTGGCCAGGTGTGGTGGCATGTACCTGTAGTCCCAGCTACTCGGGAGGCTGAGACAGGAGAATCGCATGAACCCAGGAAGTGGAGGTTGCAGTGTGCTGAGATCACACCACTGCACTCCAGCCTGGGCAACACAGCAAGACTCCGTCTCAAAAGAAAAAAAAAATTCACTCCCAATATTAGTAGGCAATGTATAATAGTGTTCAAGAGCAAATTCTGAATCCGAATGAGAGAGGAGAAAGGAAGAAACAAGTGAGGCAGGCAGTTAGGGTGGATCCTTGGTAAAACTCCTTCAAATGAAGAACAGTCTGAAAATCAAACTGCAGGTCCCAGATAAGAAAGAGCCCTCATCCTTGAATGGAAATGCCCACTCTAGGAACCCAAACGAACAAATACTACTCCCTTTTTGGACACATTTCTCTCTCTTTGGTGCACCTTAGTCTCTTTTCACCTACTGGTCTCTTAGTTTTCACCTATTTTACATATGCTTACCTTTCTGTGATTGGTCACAGGAGGAGTCTTCATTTACATAGGGCAAATCATCACTCTAGCCCTTTATTGGTCCCAAGCCAAGGTCCTAGGACAAGCTTGCACTTCAGCCCCTGACGGGTTCCAGGCCAAAGTGTTGAGCCAAGCCTTCATTTTTGCCTTCAATTGGTTCTTTACACTATCATACCTCTTTCAAGTGGTGCTTTCTCCAAGACAGGCCTGGTCAGCACACTCCTCTCCTTGCCAGTCCATAAACTACCCTCCTCATCCTCCCACTCAGTCTTATAGCTGGCAATCCTCTTTCAGGAACCCTCTCTGCTGAGAGCTTTTCTGTTGCTTAGTAAATCTGACTATGGCCAGGTGTTGCGGCTCATGCCTATAATCCCAGCACTTTGGGAGGCCAAGGCAGGCGAATCAGAGGTCAGGAGTTCTAGACCAACCTGGTCAACATGATGAAATTGCATCTCTCCTTAAAATACAAAAAATTAGCTGGTGTGGTGGTGGGCACCTGTAGTTCCAGCTACTTGGGAGGCTGAGGCAGGAGAATCACTTGAACCCAGGAGGTGGATGTTGCACTGAACCAAGATTGCGCCACTGCACTCCAGCCCAGGTGACAGAGACTCCATTTCAAAAATAAATAAATAAATAAATAATCTGACTCTGCCTTATTCATTCTCCAGTGGCTTCATGCCTTATTCTTCTTGGTTGTGGGACAAGAATTCAGACTCTACTTGTGGGTGAAGTGAAAGAGCTGTAACACTCCCTCCCACTCACCAAACAGCAGGAGTGAAAAAGCTGTAACACACCAGGCACGGTGGCTCACGCATGTACTCCCAGCACTTTGGGAGGCCAAGGTGGGTGGGTCATTTGATGTCGGAGCTCAAGACCAGCTTGGCCAATATGGTGAGACCCCATCTCTACTAAAAATATAAAAATTAGCTGAGTGTGGTGGTACATGCCTGTAGTCCCAGCTACTCAGGAGGCTGGGGTAGGAGAATCTTTTGAACCTGGGAGGCGGAGGTTGCAGTGAGTCAAGATTGTGCCACTGCACTCCAGCCTGGGTGACAGAGTGAGACTCCATTTCAAAAAAAAAAAAAAAAAGTTCTAGATGCAGATCCTGGCCCCATAGCTCACTAAATTATGATGTAATTTTGGGCAAATTATTAACCTTTCAATACCTGTCTCCTCATCTGTAAAACGGGGATAATCATAGTATCTATCTGATGAAGTTGCTGTGAGATAAAATAATGTACGTGAGGCCCTTAGAACAGGTCCCAGTGCATTTTAGGCTCTGTAAATATTTGCTGTTATATGATGCTTATCCAGACAATGCTTACTGTTACTGCCCAAGCCAAAGACCATACCTTATTCAGTTTTGTATCCCGAGCTCTTAACACAATGCCTGGCATAAATTAACAGTTCCCTCTTTCCCATCTCTAGCCTTTTCCTTCACTCAACCCCACCTTCTATAGTGCTGTCAAAATCATCTCTTTTCCACAATTGTGATACTTTCTTTCTCTCCCCTTATTAAAGCTTCCAATTTTCCCGTTATCTGCAAATTTTTAAGCTGGCATAATTTACCCAAAACTCCGTAATCAAACTGCTCAAGGTTCTCCTTCATACCAAACAGTGGTGTTAGGGCTATTTTTAAAAAATATTTTATTTATTTATTTTTGTTTTTGTTTTATTTATTTATTTATTTATTGAGACAGAATCTCACTCTTGTCACCCAGGCTGGAGTCCAATGGCACAATCTCGGCTCACCACAACCTCCACTTCCCGGGTTCAAGCAATTCTCCTGCCTCAGCCTCCTGAGTAGCTGGGACTACAGGCGTGCATCACCATGCCTGGCTAATTTTTGTATTTTTAGTAGAGATGGGTTTTCTCAATGTTGGCCAGGCTGGTCTCGAACTCCCAACCTCAAGTTATCTGCCCACCTCAGCCTCCTGAAGTGCTGGGATTACAGGTGTGAGCCACCGTGCCCAGCCATTTTTTTTTTAAGATGGAGTCTTGCTATGTCACCAGCCTGGAGTGCAGTGGTGCGATCTCAACTCACTACAACCTCCAACTCCTTGGTTCAAGCGATTCTCCTGCCTCAGCCTCCTGAGTAGCTGGGATTACAGACAGGCGCCACCATGCCCAGCTAATTTTTGTATTTCTAGTAGAGATGGGTTTCACCATGTTGGCCAGGATGGTCTTGATCTCCTGACCTTGTGATCCATCCACCTCAGCCTCCCAAAATGCTGGGATTACAGGTGTGAGCCAGCGTGCCCAGCCAGGGCTATCTTTCCATCAGTCTATGTCCATATTTGGCTTTTTTGTTTTTTGTTTTGAGACAGGGTCTCACTCTGTCACCCAGGCTGCATGACAGAGTGGTGCAATCACTGCAACCTCAAACTCATGGGTAATAGTGATCCTCTGCCTCAGCCTCCCAAGTAGCCAGAACCACAGGCATGCACCACCACACGTGTGTGTGTGTGTGTGTGTGTGTGTGTGTGTGTGTGTGTGTGTGTGTGTGTGTGTGTGGAGAGAGAGAGAGACAGGGTCTCACTTTGTTGCTCAGGCTGGTCTCAAACTCCTGGACTCAAGCAATCTTCTTGCCTTGGCCTCCCAAAGTATTGGGATTATAGGGATGGGCCATCACATCCAGCCCACTGTACCCACATTTGTTCATAAGTATCTGCAAATATATATACCTGCAGTCTAAGGCAGTGCTCAAAACAATCAGCTTTCAGGTAGACTGCCTGCCTTTGGATACTGATTCTAGCACTTACTACATATGTAACTACCGACAAGCCCCTTCACCTCTCTACATTAGTTTCCTCAACCGTAAAGCGGAGACAATAACAGAACCTACTGTTTCTGTGAGCATTACATGAGTTGGTTAGCATTTGGTATGGTGTCTGATACATAATAAACACCAAATAAATTTTAGCTGTTATTACAAAACCTGGCAGGGCATGGTGGCTCACACCTGTAATCCCAGCACTTTGGGAGGCCAAGGGAGATGGATTACCTGAGGTCAGGGGTTCAAGACCAGCCTGACCAACATGGTGAAACCCCATCTTTATGAAAAATACAAAATTAGCCGGGTGTGGTGGCGGGCTCCTATAATCCCAGCTACAGGCTGAGGCAGGAGAACTGCTTGAATCCAGGAGGCGGAGGTTGCAGTGAGCTGAGATCAAGCCATTGTACTCCAGCCTGAGCAACAGAGCGAGACTCTGTCTCGAAGGAAAGAAAGAAGAAAAAAGAAAGAAAAGAAAGAAAGGAAACCTTCTTGTCAATATATGCTTATTCCCCCAACTCCACAATCTCCTGGGTTCCCCCAGTACCCATAGAAGCTGGCAATAGGGAAATGGAGGCTGTAAATGGCAATGGTGATGAGCTCAGGCAGCACAGCTGTCTTCTTTACAAAAGCACATTAATGATGAGCCTAGAGAACCTATTAGATGTCAGGATGGCAAATACAGTTTTGGTTGTAACATGTCTGCTGTGCAAAACAAAATACATCCATTTAAGAGGCTGTCCACCTGGAGTCCATGACCTCTCTGAAATTAGATGCAAAACTTGGTCTGTGTGTGCATTTTTCATGGTAAAGGGTCCATTGCTTTCGTCTGACTCATAACCTTAAAACGTCTTAAGAGAGTTAAGAACCCATGACCTATTCCGTACTATGTTCCCTGAGGGTAAAAAGTTCCCAGGGCATCCAGCACCCCCTGTGGGAGTCCATCAAAATTCCAGGGTTCACCAACTGCAGAACTATGGGGATGCAAAAGCATTAGCAACTCCTTGGAAGGAAAGTACACATGGCAAACCAAGAAACACTAAGAGGAAAAAAGCATTTTAGCCTAATGTGGTACAACTGCTGAGGTTTTCAGGCCTCCTTCAAGGGGGAAAGAGAGCCCAGATTGCAGGTCTGTTCCACGTGAGTGTGTCTGCACGTTGTATTATGTGTGTGATGGTGGTGATGGGGGGTTACAGAAGCTTAGAGCGAACTTCCATCACTCCTACCCATCATTTTCTAGTTATTTTGTCGTCCATTGATTCTTCTCCGTCAGCTCTGAGGACCGTAGACTAAACTGAAACACAAAAGGAGAGGGCCAAAGAAAAGACAGCTCCAAAGGGAGCCGCGCGCCCGTTCTTTCATCCTGCGGTCCCTTTAAGAGAAGAACCTCTTGGGACCTGCAGTCCCAACCGACCCCAGTTTTAACCGAAACCCAACCCGGACTTCCCCCTCTTGACTCAAATAAGACCAACTTTGGATTTTCCCTCCCCTATTGACCAATCAGATTCTGTTACCAGGCAGACTTCAGCGGCCGCCGGTACGAGCCCGGCGCCTTCTGTCTCCGGGTGGCCGCAGCGACCAATGACAGAGCAGGCCGCCCGTGTATCTAGGCAGATCGCGGCTGCTCCGACCATTCAGAAAAAGGAAAATAAAGCAACGCACGAGCCGGCTGGGCCAGGACCTTGGGGCTGGGCTGGAGTGAAGGTGGCTACGAGGTAGTTTCTCTTTCTCCCTTACCTTTACTGTTGCTTGTGCTGGAAGGCGACTGTTGAGAGGTAGGGAGGGGGCAGCTGAGGGGAGGAGAGCAGAAAAAGATCGTGGCTGTATTTCCCACAGCTTCTTCACCATGTGCACGTGCCCGCAGTCTGGGACCCCATTCCCCTGCCGGGTTTCTGACGCCCAGCCCCTTGAGTGCCGCTCCCCGCCCCCCACCCACTTTGCAGAAACGGGGGATGGAATGGAGGGGAGGGCAGGAGGTGGGGGCGCGCCTCCGAATGGGCTGCGGTGGGGATGACGTAGGGCGGCGGCGTGGGGACGGGGAGCGGCGGGGGAAGTCGTGGCGAGATGAAGTAATGAGAACTTGGGCCCAGTTTTTTTCCAAGCCTTGAAGGGCAGAATATGCTCGTATCCTTGCTGACCTCCCAGGCATATGCAATGGTGAGGGGTATTTTTGGGAATTAGAGAACTTTGTTTTGTGGTTGTTACTGTTTTTGAGAGGGAGGAAGGCAGTCTGGGGTCGGAGGCAGAAAGGAACATGTCTTGCTAACATGGATTCCCAATCCCCCTCTCTCTTCCTTTACAGTTTTCCAGACTTGGGAGACTTCAGAAAGGTGGGGCAGATAGAATGGCGATGGCAAAGATCTCTTTGGGTATATATGGGCCTGGCGAAGTAATGGAATAAGTTCTAATTTTTGGAGAAGGCAAGTGGTGAGAAAAGACCACTGGGGACATTCGGAGGCTTTGTTTCTGTTTCTCTGCCTTTCTGAGTAAGGAGCTGAGGGTGCCCTGGGGCCTTCAGGGGAAGGGAAGTTACATCTTTATGCCTGTCCCTCTCAACTCCAGCCCTCATGCCGGGATGGCAGAAGATGAGCCTGATGCTAAGAGCCCCAAGACTGGGGGAAGGGCCCCCCCAGGAGGTGCCGAGGCCGGGGAACCTACCACCCTTCTTCAGAGGCTCCGAGGTACCATTTCGTAAGTACTCATCACATCTCCAACTCCTGTCCAAGACCTGGGTATAGATCCCTGTAGCACTTCACTTCCGCTGTGGATGAACTGCCTCCCAGCAAGTGCATGGGAGCAGAGGGAGATTCTTGGCCATGGTGCAGTTCTTGGGCACCTGCTGGGCATTTCAGTCCTTTTCCCTCCCTAGCAGTCAGACAGAGAGACGGGGAAAATCCTGTGTGTGACCTCCAGCTTTCTCCTCTTCCCCACAGCAAGGCCGTGCAGAACAAGGTGGAGGGAATCCTGGTAAGTGTGTTGCGGAAGAGGGCACCAGAGGGATGGAAGTGCTGAGGGAAGAGGGTGTGAGGAGGATGGCATTCACAAAACGTTGACGTGGGACAGGCAGGAGCATCTCCCTTGTCAGAAGATAGTTGGCTTTGCAGACTTACTGCCAGTTTGACTTTGTGCCTCTCACTTTACCTCTGTGAGCACTTGTGTAGAAGCCCCCCAGAGATGAAGTCAGAGCTGATCCCTTTTCCTCTCCTCCTCGCCGTGGTAGCCTGTAGGGCTCCTCAGAGCACCTGGTGTCGGATAATTTCTGAGGTCCTTTTTCAGTCTGACACCCTCTAAAGTTAGCTAGACTTTGGGGTGGGGATCAGAGGGTCCTACGTTGGGTCCTTCTTGGCCTTATTATTTCACCTGCCTCTGCTCTCCCCTCCGTCAGCAAGATGTACAGAAATTTTCCGACAACGACAAGCTGTATCTCTACCTTCAGCTCCCCTCAGGGCCCAGCACTGGAGACAAAAGGTAGGTCTGATGGTAGAGTTGCAGATGGCAGAGTTCTGATTCTTAAAGGTTCACTGGATAGGGGTGAGGTGAATATGAAGACTCCTAACTGCTGCCCTTGATGAAGAGGAAAGGTCCTCGCCCTGACTTGGTTTACCAGGGGAAGGTAGATTCTGGGTGAACTAATTTGGTCCGGCACTATTGAAGTGGTAGTTTGGGAAGAACCGGGACAACTATGAGGGTCTTAGTAATGCTTGTTCCGTTTGCTTCTGCAGCTCAGAGCCAAGTACACTGAGCAATGAGGAGTACATGTATGCCTACAGGTGGATCCGCAACCACCTAGAAGAGCACACTGACACCTGTCTGCCAAAGCAAAGTGTTTATGATGCCTATAGGTGGGTGCAGGGGTGGGTGGCAGGGTGAGCGGGTTGGTCGGCATAGGAGCCCCTCACCCCTGAAGAGCTTCCTGCCTTGATAAAGCCTGCCTTCTTAAAGGGTTCCTCACACTTGATCCCTAGGGACCTTCGAGCCTACCCATGGCCTCCTTCTCTGAGTATCTTCCCACTCTGCCCCCCCTCACTCAGGAAGTACTGTGAGAGTCTCGCCTGCTGCCGCCCGCTCAGCACAGCCAACTTTGGCAAGATCATCAGAGAGATCTTCCCTGACATCAAAGCTCGAAGGCTTGGGGGCCGGGGCCAGTCCAAGTATCCTTGACTAGAGAGGTTGGGGCTGGAGGACGAGGAAGACTTAGGACGTGGAGGGCCAGGAGTGGCACGGCTTCACTTGCTCGAGGGGCTTGGCGATCGCCATGTGTCGGCTGCTCCTTAACCTGCATCAGATACTGCTACAGTGGTATACGAAGGAAGACCTTGGTGTCTATGCCACCCCTACCTGGACTCGACCTAAAGGGTTCTGAGGGTGTAAGTACCAAACCACCCTCCAGTTCCACTCTTTTCTCCCAGGTAAAAGTCAGAGGTCTTTGGGGCGTGTTCTGAGGACTAACAGCCTCAGTCATTATGTACATAGCTTATGGGTAGCATGTGCCCTTCTGCCAAGCCTACAGCTGAAGCAGAGGATGAAGAGAACTTGTGGGTTTCTGCAGTGGGATAGATGGAGGATACTCCCAGCTCCAGTCTGGTCTCAGCTTTGGTCAAAAGTCTCTGGTCTCTGACAAGAGAAGGGTAAGGCTTCTTTAATCTGGAGTGTGATTGGGCATGTCCTTCCCTACTTCAGCCAGAAGTGGGCCCAGAAGTAACCCCAGCACCTCGAGATGAGCTGGTGGAGGCGGCCTGTGCCCTGACCTGCGACTGGGCAGAGCGCATCCTGAAGCGGTCCTTCAGCTCCATCGTGGAGGTCGCCCGCTTCCTGCTACAGCAACACCTCATCTCCGCGCGGTCTGCACACGCCCACGTGCTTAAGGCCATGGGGCTTGCTGGTGGGTGGACCCTCTGACATCTCAGCCACCCTGGGCCACCTTCAGCTTCAGTGGCCCTCGCACACGCTAGCACAGAGACACCTTGGATTTGCCCTGTCTTCCTGGAGACCCTTCCAAGACATGCTTTAGCGCCCCACTTCCCGTCCCTACCAGTCAATCAGAATCGCCTCCCTCCCCTATTCCTGTTTCCTCCTCACCTTCACTTTATTACCTTTTCGGCACCTCTGCAGAAGAGGACGAACACGCACCTCGGGAACGGCTGTCTAAATCCAAGAATGGTCTAGAGAACCTAGAGGGTGGAGCCCACAAGAAGCCAGAGAGACCAGCCCAGGTAAGGACGTCAGGACCCTGACTTTGCCGTCCTGGGCTGCGGGCTTCGTGTACCCTTCTCCTGCTGGGTCCCGTGCTTTTCCACCTCCTGTGCCTCTGGCATCTATGTTTCCTCCACTGTTCAGTCTTCGCACCTTACTGTGTTCTTCTCTACTTTGTAGCCTCCTAAGGATCTGGAGGCCCGAGCTGGGGCTGGCCCTCTAGCACGTGGAGAGCGGAAGAAGAGTGTAGTTGAGAGCTCGGCTCCAGGAGCCAGTGACCTGCAGGTTAACGCCCTAGTGGCTCGGCTCCCTCTGCTCCTTCCCCGGGCCCCTCGCTCGCTTATTCCGCCGATCCCGGTCTCCCCACCTATCCTGGCCCCCAGGCTTCCCTCGGGTGCCCTCAAAGTGGCTACGCTGCCTCTGTCTAGTAGGGCCGGGGCACCCCCGGCAGCTGTGCCCATCATTAACATGATCTTACCAACTGTTCCCGCTTTGCCTGCACCCGGGTCTGGGCCTGGGCCTGGGCCTGGGCGGGGGCGAGCTCCACCTGCAGGACTCACTCAGCCCCGGGGCACAGAGAACAGAGAGGTAGGCATAGGTGGTGACCCAGGACCGCATGACAAGGGTGTCAAGAGGACAGCTGAAGCGCCTGTGAGTGAGGCCAGTGGGCAGGAGCCACCAGCTAAAGCAGCAAAGCAGGATATAGAGGATACCGCAGGTGATGCCAAAAGGAGACGGGGGCGCCCTCGAAAAAAGTCAGGTGGAAGTGGGGAAAGGAATTCTGCCCCTCAGAAGTCAGCAGCTGCCATGGACTCTGCCCAGTCCTCGAGGTTACCGTGGGAGACATGGGGCTCAGGGGGGGAAAGCAACTCAGCCAGAGGGGCAGAGAGGCCAGGGCCAATGGGAGAGGCCGAAAGGGGGGCAGTGCTCGCCCAGGGTCAGGAAGATGGCACTGTTTCCAAAGGAGGAAGGGGCCCCAGTTCCCGGCATACCAAAGAAGCAGAAGATACAATTCCCTTGGTCCCCTCGAAAGTGAGTGTCATCAAGGGCAGCAGAAGCCAAAAGGAGGCGTTTCCGTTGGCAAAGGGAGAGGCGGGCACTGAGGCACAGGGTAATAAAGACTTAAAGGAACATGTGCTTCCAAGTTCCTTATCCCAGGAGCATAAAGACCCCAAAGCAACACCCCCATGATAGAGTCTGTGGGGAAGAGTGTCTATATCCGTACATTAACTTTGCTGAGTAGAGGCCCTTCTCTGCACCTGCTTCTCATTTGGCTGTTCTTTTCCTAAGGACGTCCATTCTCCTCTGTACAGACCAGTCTACTTAGTACCTGGTTGCTGCCTCTAACCTTTTCAGCTTGATATCCTTAGCTTTAGTGTAACCAATAAACCTGTAGTGACCTTACCTGTATCCCTGTGCTATCCTGTGGGAAGGTAGGAATGGGCTAAGTATGATGAATGTGTAGGTTAGGGATCCTTTGGTTTTAAATCACAGAAAACCTAATTCAAACTGGCTTAACATAAAAAGGACTTACTGGTTCATGTAACTGGAAAGTCCATAGGTAGTGCTGGCTTCAGGTGAAGCCTGACCCAGTAGGTCAGGATGTCTCTAAATACCAGACTGACTTTTTTTCTCACTGTTGCATCTTCTGTAGGACCATCTTAAGTCTGGGCCACTTCATGGCTGCCAGCATTCCTAGGACTACATGTTTCCTCATTTATGTCCAATCAGAAAAAGAAGGCATCTTTGTGCGGGAAATCCCAGCAAAAGCCCTACCATTCACACGGATTAGGCCTGGGTCACATGTCCACCCCTGGCCAATCACTGTGGCCAGGAGGATGCTACATGCTAGTTTGCTTATTCTACTTCATGGACTACACTTTTGGGGCAAAGGGTGGGGTCAGCCTCCCCAAAATCACATGGATTCCCCAGATGGAAACTTGGAACAGAGAGTTGCTGGGGTGGCCGCTGACACTCAGCGACTATTATTATTTTAGCTTGCTAAATGGAGATCAGCTGGACCTGCTTTCTTTTCTCCTCAGTCTTGCATTTCCCTTAATGCAAGCTGTAGTCTCTTTCTTCTTGTTTCCAGTCTCAGAAGGAGGGAGAGGGAAGCCATTCTCCTGTAGGGACTCTCCGGTCTCAGACACAGTCCCTTTTTTTCTACCTCCATCTCAAAGATGGAGCTCCTTGCTTTGCCTGTGTCTTCATTTTTGTTTCCTCCTCATTCCTGCTTCCCTCTCTCTCCGGCTACTGCCACTTCCACCAACTAGAGTGACTTACTTCCTAGCCATTTCATGAAGTCCCTTCTGTATCCACCAGGTGGCAGCCTCTTGTCATACGTGTCAGGACTTAGCCAGGACTGTGGGGTTTAGGTTAGATGTCACGGAAATTGCTAGTTCTGTGGTCAGGCAGGACCCATGGGAAAGGAATGCAGACCCTCTAGATGTATCCTTGGGAAAAGCAGTAAACCAACTAATATTTATTGAAGACCTACTTTATCCTCTACATAGGGTAGCTTCTGTCAGGGAATCTTGGTTCTTCCCAAGAAATACTGACTTTCTTTCAGGGAGACTTTATGTGTTCATTTATTTCCATCACAGCAGATTTTGAGAAATTATAATATGTAATATTTGATATCTATATAAGAGTATATCTAACATGAATAAATTATGATGCATACTAATGAGTACCTATGACCCGTAACACAATTTATACATTAAAACATTTGAAATACCATTGTGTTTGTGTCCCTCCCTAGCCTGTCCTGTCCCCTACCTCTTCTTCGCAGTAACCGCTGGTCCTTAATATTTGTGTCTATTTTCTGCTATAGATTTTTTTAACCATATATGTATGTATTCTTTAAAAATGTATTTAATTCTGCTTGTTTTTTAGCTTTACAGAAAATGTTATACTTTTTTTTTTTTTTGGAGACATGGTCTTGCTCTATCATGCAGGCTGGAGGGCAGTGGTGGTGAGATCTCGGCTCACTGCAACCTCCAACCCCTGGACTCAAGCGATCCTCCCACCTCACCCTCCCCAGTAGCTGGGACTGCAGGTGCATGCCACCACGCCTGAATTTTTGTATTTTTAGTAGAGACAGATTTTTGCCATGTTGCCCAGACTGGTCGTGAACTCCTGAGCTCAAGCTGTCTGCCTGCCTTGGACTCCCAAAGTGCTGGGATTACAAGCATGAGCCACTGTGTTCAGCTCGGTTCTGAGACTCTTAACATCCCCTGCAGTTTGCTTTTTCTCACTTACCATTGTTTCTGAGATTCATCCAGGCTGTTGTAGATAGCTATGATTCATTTTCATCTTCATAATATTTTATCAAGTGCATAAACCACAAGTTATTTATCCATTCACCCATCAATGGCTATTTGGGGTGTTTCCAGTATTTTGCTATTTCACACTGCTGCTATGAACATTCTTGTACATGTTAGTGCCTTTGTCTTCCATAAGATTTCTAGAGGTTTCTATCACAGTCCTTTGGTTTCTATACCCTCTGAGTTGGGGACTGTTACCTCTTGTCTTATTCTCTGGAAGAGTTTGTGTCAGATTGAAACTAACTGTTCTTTGAAAGTTTGGTAAAACTCACCGGTAAAGCTATCTGAGACTGATGTTTCTTTGTGGGAATAATTTTAACTATTGGTTCAATTTCTTTAATAATTATAGACTATTTTGCTTTCTATTCCTTCTTGAGTCAGATTAGGTAAAGTATTATTCTAGGGTTTTGTGCATTTCATGTCTTTTTTAATTTTTTTGAGAGGGTGTCTTGCTCTGACACCAGGCTGGAGCACAGTGGCGCAATCTCGGGTCACTGCAACCTCCGCCTCCCGGTTCAAGTGATTCTTCCACCTCAGCCTCCCGAATAGCTAGCACTACAAGCACGTACCACTGTGCCCGGCTAATTTTTGTATTTTTTAGTAGAGACGGGGTTTCACCATGTTGGCCAGGATGGTCTCGATCTCTTGACCTCATGATCCGCCTGCCTTGGCCTCCCAAAGTGCTGGGATTACAGGCATGAGCCACCGCGCCTGGCTTTTTTTTTTTTTTTAACAAAAAGCTCATATATTTCTTTTAGTTGATTTTTTTTTTTTTTTTTTTTTTTTTTTTTTTTTTTTTTTTTTTTTTTTGTGGACCGCTGCCCGCGGGGCGG
>CAUYQU010043959.1:0-67677 GCA_963574635.1 Cheracebus regulus
GACCCGTGTGGCTCCTCTGCCGGGAATCTCCCGGTCTGTGGGCTACAAAAATTCGTCGGAAAGTGCGGCGTCCACTCGTTCTCTGCGCTTTCACTGGGAGCTACATTCCTGAGCTGTTGCTAATCGGCCATCTTGGATCTCCTGGGAATATTTTTTAATGTAGGGGCCACCACATAAGACTGCCAGGCAGATAGGCTCCCACACTTGTGTTTAGTCACAGAACTTTCTCTGTTTCTAATCACAGCAAGCGGGTAATGAACGGTTTCTCCTCTTCTCCCCACACTCAGCTCCGCTGAAGAGATTGGCCCTTTTTCTCAGGGTGAAAAGGTTTATCCTGGCCAGAACATGTCCTGGCCCTGAGAGGGAGGGACTGTGGGTGGGCCTCTCCCTTTCTCTAACTCCTCTGCTGTCCTGCTTCACCTCGTGGTGCCCATTCTACATACCTGGCCCCTAGAGCAAGTGCATTTAATGCCACGTGCTTCCACACAGGTGCTTAGTTGTTGCATATAAATAGCTGAGATCAGAGGCCTGCAGGTCTCCTGAACCCTGAGACTTGGAGTAGAGCAGCCCTTAGCTGGCCTTCTCACTCCTCCACTCGGTGGTCAGCTTTGCGAGCATTCTGGCCTCCATTGCCCCTTCCCCTTGCCTTTTTTCTGCACTTCATTTCTTGAAGGAATTGTTGTGCTTCAACTCTCTCTTTTGACCACACATTTGCTTCTTCACTTCATACTCTGGGTTCCATCTCTTCCTGCTTTCCTGCTATTTTGAATGCCATTCAGCAAGGTCTGATCCACTTCCGATGACCTTTCCACGGGCCTCCTTCCCCTTGGACGCTCTGTGCTTTTTCACTGAATCACCGTGTTCCTGATGGCTCTCTTGCTTTTCGGCTTGTTCTCATCTCTAACTTTCCCTGTTCCTTGGCCTCTGCTTTCTCCAAGGTTCTTTTTTCTCCCTTTTGTTGGCCTTACCCAGTCTCATGATGACAGGTGGCATCACTTTGCAGGGACTCCTCCTTTGCCCTGATTGTGTACCTAGCCTCTTCCTCCTCCTCTTCCTCCCCTTCTCCTCCTTCCCTACTCTTCCTCTTTGTCTCTGGTGGCTCCCTGGCACTCCCACCTCCCAGGACATCACCCCTTGGTGCCATCTTCGACCCCCTCCACCCACTCACAATTGCTAGAACCTCTTCCTTCTGTTTGCTCTCAGGCCTCTAGACTTTCCTGCCTTTGCTAGGTGCTTGCTGCCCATCTCTTAGGTCACCTGACCTCCACTTTGCCCTTTCTAAGGTTGTCCTCTTCAGGCAAAGCTTAGAAACTTCTGTTCAGAAATCTCCAATGGCTCCCTCCATGATCCTGTTCCTATTTTTCTACCTTGTTTCCCAGTGCTCAGCTGTTGTTTTGGGACCTTTGTTCTGGCCACACTGGATGCCTTCTGGTTTCTGTGCTTTTCCGTGCTCTGTGCTTTGCACATTGCTAATTTATCTGCTTGGAATAATCCTCTTTTCCCCTACCTCTGCAGGACTAAATCCTACTTACTCACCAAAGCCCAGCTCAGAAACCTCTTCCTTCCTTAGTCTCCACAGCTGGAGAGAATCTCCCTGGCCCAAAGACCCCAGAGCACACTGCTTTCTATCTGAAGTACAAGAGGATTTTGTCGGGTCAGTCACTTCAGAGTGTACCCTTCCCCATGCCCTGCTAAACTGCAGCTTATTTGTAATTTATTAGTTGTTTATTGTAAATATTTAAGATATACAACAAGGAGCTTTTTTTTTTTCTTTCTTTTGAGACAAGTTCTCACTTTGTTGCCCAGGCTGGAGCACAGTGGGGTGATGATTGTTCATTATAACCACAAACTCCCGGATTCGAGTGATCTTCCTACTTCAGACTTCTGAATAGTTGGGACTACAGGCATGTGCCACCTTGCCTGACTCTTTTTTTTTTAAAAAGAAGTTGGGAGGTTGTGGAAAAAGGCAAAAAAAAGCAAAAACAAAACGAGGTGGGGGTCTCACTGTGTTGCCCAGGCTGGTCTCAAACTCCTGGCATGAAGCAGTCTTCCTGCCTCGGCCTCCCAGAGCACTGGGATTACAGGTATTAGCCACAGTGCCTGGTCCAATATGCTGCTTTGATATACATAGTAGATTGTTTACTACAGTCAAGTGAATTAATACATTCATCTTCTCATATAGTTACCTTTTTAAAAATGGTAACACCTGAATCTACTCTGTTGGCAGATTTCCAGCATACAAAACTATTATGAACTATAGTCATCATGCTGTACTTTAGACTTACTCATCCTGCATAACTACAACTTTATATCCCATCACCAACATTCCCCCATTCTGCCCCCTTCCCCATTCCCAAGCCCTAGTTACTGTTTTCTTTTTCTTCATTTTGACTTCAGATTCTACATATACGTAAGATCATATAGTATTTGTCTTTCTGTGTCTGGCTTAGTTTATATAGCATAATGTCTAGATTTACCCATGTTGTTGCAAATGGCAGGATCTCTTTTTTAAGGCTGAACAATGTTCCATCATAGGTACTGTGTATACCACAATTTCTTTATCCATTCAGTTGTCAGTGACACTTAGGTTCTTTCCATATTTTGCCTATTATGGATAATGCTCCAATGAACATGGAAGCACAGGTATCTGTTCCACATACTGAATTTGTTTTCTTGGGTAGACAGCCAGAGCAGGATTGCTGGGTGATATAGTAGTTCTATTTGTAATTTTTCGAGGAACTTCCATACTGTTTTCCATAATGGCTATACCAAGTTTACAGTTCTGCTATCAGTATACAAGGGTTCCCTTGTTTCCACCTTCATGCCAGCATTTGTCTCTCCTCTTTTCGATAGTAGCCATTCTAACAGTTGTGAGGTGATTCCTCATGATTTTGATTTGTATTTCCCTGATGTTTAGGGATGTTGAGCACCTTTGCATATACCTGTTGGCCATTTTTATTTCTTCTTTGGAGAAATATTTATTCATGTGTTTTGCCCATTTTTAAATTGTTTTTATTTTGCTGTTGAGTTGGGTGAGTTTCTTATATGTTTTAGATAGTGATCCTTTATTGAATATATGATTTGTAAATATTTTCTCACAATGCATAGACTACCTTTTCTTTTCTTTTTTTGAGACAGGGTCTCACTCTGTCACCCGGGGTAGAGTGCAGTGGTGTGGTCCTGGCTTATTGCAGCCTCGACCTCCCAGGCTCAGGTGATTCTCCCACTTCAACATCTTGAGCAGTTGGGACTATAAGTGTGTGCCACCGTGCCCCATTAACTTTTGTGTTTTTTATTTAAAAAAAAAAAAGTTTTTGCCATGTTGCCCAGGTAGGTCTTAAACTCTTAGGCTCAAGCTATCTACAGACCTGGCCTTGCAAAGTATTGGAATTACAGGCGTGAACCACCATGCCTGGCACATAGGCTACTTTTTTATTTTGCTGATTGTTTCCTTTACTGTACAGAAGCTTTTTAGTTTGATGTAATCTCACTTGCTTATTTTGCTTTTGTTGCCTGAGCTTTTGGTATGATATAAAAAAGTCATTGCCAAGGCCCATGGCAAGGAACTTATTCCCTATCTTTTCTTCTGGGAGTTTTATACTTTCAGGTCTTACATTTAAGTCTTTAATCCATTTTGAGTTGATTTTTTGTGTATTGTATAAGATAAGGAGCCAGTTTTATTCCCTTGCATGTGAATACCCAGTTTTCCCAACACCATTTATTGAAGGAGCTATCCTTTCCCCATGGTGTTTTCTTGGTACCTGTGTCATAAATTAGTTGACTTGTATATGCTTAGGTTTATTTCCGCACTCTCTATTCTGTTCTATGTGTCTGTTTTAATGCCAGTACTGTGCTGTTTTGATTTCTATAGCTTTGAAATCAGAAAGTATGATGCCTATGACTTTGTTCTTTCTCAAGTTACTTTGGTTTTTCAGGGTATTTTGTGATCCCAGACAAATTTTAGAAGTTTTTTTTCTATTTCTGGAAAAATGCCATTGGAATTTTGATAGGGATTACATTGAATCTGTAGACTGCTTTGGGTAGTATGGACATTTTAGCAATATTAATTCTTCCAATACATGAACATGGTATATCTTTCCATATATTTATTTGTGTCTTCTTTAATGTCTTTCATCAGTGTTTTACAGTTTTCAGTATACAGATCTTTTATCTCCTTAAATTTATTCCCAATAAATACTGTGTTGAATAGAAGTGGTGAGCAGGATTGTGTGGGTGGGAGGGGGGAGCGGGTTGCAGTTTTGTCCTGCAGAGGGGTACTGGGCTTAAACACCAAATGAGTGACTGGTAGAAGAGGGTCTGAGTTGTCTGAGGCCCTGGGACAGAGGACTGGGGCCAGGAAATGTAGCTATGAGGGGGTAACTGGAAGATAGCACTGGGAACAGACATAGACACCGGGGGCATATAGATCAGATTTTGAGAGGATTCGTTCCAGTACTTGGAACCACTTTTAAAAACACTGTAGTGAGTGGCTACCTATAGGTCATTTCTATGTTAATTTAATTTTTTTTTTTTTTACATTAAAGTGAATATTCAAGGACTTTTGACTGAATTTGTTGGCATTCTGAAAGTCACTTTATATATCTGAAAGTAGCTAAATGGCTTAAAGTCTAAACTTTAGAGCAGGTTTCATTCAGTTCATTCCGTTTATTTATTTATTTTTTTCATTGTTCTAGAGGAAATTGCCAAGTTAGAACTGGTGATTTTATGTGGAGTAATTAACTAATATTAACAATAATTTCTTTGTTTCTACAGAGGTTGCAGAACTTGAAGCTAATTTACCTTGTAAGTATAGCATCCCCAAACACTAAGTACTGTGAAATAATTGCATGAAGAAAACTTTTTATGTTTTAATAACCTTTTATAGCAAAAAGCTTATTTTTCATGTATGTTAGGAATGATTTTTAATTTTGTGTGAAAAGGTAGGATTTTTTCAAGTGTCTAATAAAAACAAGATGGGCCAGGTGTGATGACTTAGGCTGATAATCTCAGCACTTCAGGAGGCCAAGGCAGCTGGATCACCTGAGGTCAGTAGTTTGAGACCAGCTTGGCCAACATGGTGAAACCCCATCTCTACTAGTAAAATACAAAAATTAGCTGGGCATGGTGGCGTGTGCCTGTAGTCCCAGTTACTCGGGAGGCTGAGGCAGGATAATCACTTGAACCTGGGAGGTAGAGGTTGTAGTGAGCCAAGATCATGCTGCTCCACTCCAACCTGGGCGACAGAGTGAGACTCCATTTAAAAAAAAAAATAGCTGGGCCTGGTGGTGCACGCCTGTAGTCCCAGCTACTTGGGAGGTTGAGGCACTAGAGTTGCTTGAACCCAAGAGGCAGAAGTTGCAGTGAGCCAAGATCATGCCATTACACTCCAGCCTGGGTGACAGAATGAGACTCTGTCTTAAAAAAAAAAAAGAGTAAGGTTCTGCCATCTTTCTGAGTGCTTTCTGTCTTTCCTTAGCATAGCAGAGGTGCATTTGGTTAGGTTTTGTGCCTCTTCCACGTGCATTCTGTCTCACATCCACTTTGAGTGGAGAAGTATATAAATCAATAACAGTTTTATTTTTGTTAGGGATGATACCAGCTTTTTGGTAGAGTGCTCATTTGTAACTTGTCCGCATGTTTGAGGGGTGGCTGTACTGCCTTGCCGTCAGTGGGTGTCCATCTTGCTTGATCATTTCTGCCCCAGACACCGAGGGCCAGCATGCAGTCTTCACTCGTGAGCACGGTACACTCAGAAAGCCCCTTTATCAGACAGTTTACTTATGTCATATTTTCTTTTTTTCTCTATCATTAATCTTCTTCCAAACCCTTGATTATTTCAAAAGATTATTAAAGTCTGAAAGCTTTGCTCATTTCAGTAATTTTTGAATTATAACTTTTTATCATCATACTTGCTTTAAAATTAGTTCTGAGGATGAGGCTGTCTGATGGTGAAATATTTTATAAGTGGGTCTGCTGATTTGGGTGAGTGTTAGAGAGGACTTAGGTTTGGATGTGGAGGTATCTCTGACATGGGGCAGGACAGGTCCCATTCCAGCCTCCACCTGAAGTTGGAAAGGTAATGGTGGGCTGCATCCTCTACATGATTGTGAAGTCAGTTTGAGAGGGTAAGTATGTAACGTTTCTTAAAAAATTATTTTTGAGACAGTCTTGCTCTGTCACCCAGATTGGAGTGCAGTGGTGAGATCTCGGTTCATTGCAACCTCTGCCTTCTGAGTTCAAGCTATTCTTACCCCTCAGCCTCCTGAGTAGCTAGGACCACAGGCGCACACTACCACGCCAGGCTAATTTTTGTATTTTTAGCAGATTTGGGTTTTGCCATTTTGGCCAGGCTGGTCTCGAACTCCTGGGCTCAAGTGATCCGCCTGCCTTGGCCTCCCAAAGTGCTGGGATTACAGGTGTGAGCCACCACACCCAGCCAAAAGATTATTTTTAACATATACAGAATTTATGGATAGGTATAGTGAGTTGTGTTATAAAATATGTTCCTTACTGTGGATCTCAGTCAAAAGTGTTTTGAAAGTCACTGGATTGCTTGACCTCAAAGTTTTCTTCAACTTGGAAATGAGGCAGTATCTTGAGATTCTGTTAAAAGGTTATCTTTCTGACTGGGTGCAGTGGCTCACACCTGTATTCCTAGCACTTTGGGAGGCTGAAGCAGGTGGATCATTTGAGGTCAGGAGTTTGAGACTAGCTTGGCCAAAATGGTGAAACCCATTCTCTACTAAAAGTACAAAAATTAGCTGGGCATGGTGATATGCACCTGTAATCCCAACTGCTTGGCAGGCTGAGGCAGGAGAATTGCTTAAACCTGGGAGGTAGAGGTTGCAGTGAGCCGAGATTGCTCCACTGGACTCCAGCCTGGGCAATGGAGTGAGAGACTGTCTCAAAAAAAGGTTATCTTTCTACCCACTGAAGTATTTACAGATGAAGTGGTTTGCTTTAAAATGCTACAGGAAGACAAATAATTATATGGGGACAGGATAGACAAGCAAGCATGACAAAATGTTGAGTCGGGGGAATGGGTTCATTATACTGTTCTCTTTTATTAAGACATTTTCCTAATAAAAATAAAATAATTCCTCTGCTTTCCATTCCCTTCTTATCTTCCCATAGGCCCCCAACTGGAACCTGTATATACATGTAAACTTTTTTTTTTTTTTTTTGAGACAAGGTCTCTCTTTGTTGCCCAAGCTGGAGTACAATGGCATGAGTGCAGCTCACCGCAGCGTCAGCCTCCTGGGCTCAAGTGATCTTTCCACCTCAGCCTCCTGAGCAGCTGAGACCTCAGGTGCATGCTGCCACACCTAATTTTTTAAAATTATTATTTTTTTTGTAAAGATGGAATCTCTTGTGTTGCCCAGATGGTCTCAAACTTCTGGGTTCAAGTGAGCCTCATGCCTAGGCCTCCTAAAATGCTGAGATTACAGACATGAGCCACTATGCATGGCCAACACATGTAGACGTTTAATCGAAACCACAGAAAAGGTCCCGCTTATAAATGTTTCATTCATCCTTGACATGTGTCTTACAGAGATTGTTGGTTTTTAACCCGTAGAGTGTACTTTTAAAAACAACAAAATTTTATGACTGGCTTTCAAATTAGGATTGTAACTGCATCCCTTAGGTTTGAAGGAAGCATGGCACATCTTCTTAGCCCTATCACTATGGTGTCAGGTAGAAAGACAGCATGCTCCCTGCGTCTTCTTTCCTAATCAAAGAGGGGGTAAGTTATATCAGTTTGTACAAGTAAGCCATGCTTTCCAAAAGTATGTCTCATTGTTCTAAGGAGAAAACAAGCTACCAATGAATAACCCTTTACTATCTGTTTAATTATCTTCCTAAAATATTTACAAAGGCAAACAAAATAACTTGCCTTTTATCATTGCCATTTAGTAACTATTCAGAACTAGTTTGGAGCTCTGTACATACAAGTTTGTAGAGGTTTCTCTGCAAAAAAATTCAAATGTTTCTTTTAGATAAACTGAAATATTATTAGAGGCTCAGATAGTCCATGCCTACATGTAGATAAAAAGCTAATTCTAGTTTTAATAAAGCCCTTGCATTGAACTAGAACAAAAACCTGACTGTTAACATTTTTTTCTTAGAACTTAAGCTTTTTTTTTGAAACGGAGTCTTGCTCTGTTGCCCAGGCTGGAGTGCAGTGGCTCAATCTCGGCTCACTGTAACCTCCACCTCTTGTATTCAAGCTATTCTCCTGCCTCAGCCTTCAGAGTAGCTGGGATTACAGGCGCCTGCCATCATGCCCAGCTAATTTTTGTATTTTTAGTAGAGATGGGGTTTTGCCATGTTGGCCAGGCTAGTCTTCAACTTCTGACCTCAAGTGATCCACCCACCTCAGCCTCCAAAAGTGCTGGGATTACAGGCATGAGCCACTGTGTCTGGCATAGTTTTATGGCTTTTTAATCTATTTTGACAATTTCTTTATTCTTGGTGGGCCAGCTTTTTTGGAGCTATTGGTTTCTACATCTGTCTGTTAAAACAAAGGAGAATGCTAGGTATTAAAAACAAATACATGATGCCAGCATCAACTAATCATTGAAACATTTCCCAAATCATAATCATATATTTTTGTTACTTAGAACTCACTAGAAGGATGGCATTTATCTTTTCAAGTTAAAATTAGGAAAAATAAAACCCATTTTAAGTATTTCACACAAAGTTCTAAGTGTGTAATTTTTGGGAAAGCCTTGAACTCTTTGGCCCCAATTTTTTTTATTTCTGAATTAAGGACTGTGACATTGTCACCTCTAAGATTGCTTCTTGCTTTTCTAGGCAATTTTCACTGGAAAGGAAACCCCACTAACAGTCCTGTGTTATTTGTTGTTTGTGTGTACAGGTGTCCCATGTCTTAACATGTTACTAAGTATTGAAAGGAATGAGGCATGCAGAAGGGGAAGGGGTCATGAACTAGTTAATGTAGGGATTAGCTTTGCTTTTGCTGATAACCTTTGTGATCTTGAGCTAGTCACCAAACCTCTCTGGACCTTCCACTCATGTCTCCTAATTGAGAATGTTGGACTCGATGGTCTCTAAGGCTACCTCTGAGTAGAAATTTGAATTGTCCTGATTTTGATGAAGATATATATCATTGTCAAACTAAGCAAATCCTTTTGGTGAATCTTGTAAGAAAACTTTAAAAAAACATAAAAAGTCTTCCAAAAAAACTCAGAAAAATTAGAAACACAAAATATCATAGTAAACTCTGGGTGGGAGCTAATTCCTGGGCAGCATTCTTCTTCTTCTTCTTCTCTTTTTTTTTTCTTTTGAGACAGAGTCTTGCTCTGTCACCAGGCGCCAGGCTGGCGGGCAGGGGCGCAATCTTGGCTCACTGCAACCTCCGCCTCCTGGGTTCAAGCAATTCACCTGCCTCAGCCTCCCAAGTAGCTGGGACTACAGGCGGGTGCTACCACGCCCAGCTAATTTTTGTATTTTTAGTAGAGACGGGGTTTCGCCATGTTGGCCAGGATGGTCTCAGTCTGTTGACCTCATGATCCTCCCGCCTCAGCCTAGCATTCTTCTTCTTCTTCTTCCTCTTCCTCTTCTTCCTCTTCTTCTTCTTCCTTTTCTTCTTTCTTCTTCGTTTCTTTTCTTCTTCTTCTTCTCTTTCTTTCTTCTTCTTCTCCTTCTTCTTTCTTCTTCTTTCTTCTTCTTTCTGCTTCCTTCTTTCTTCTTCTTCTTCTTCTTCTTTCTTCCTTCTTTCTTTTCTTCCTCTTCCTCTTCTTCTTCTTCTTCCTCCTCTTCTTCTTCTTCCTCTTTTTTCTTCCTCTTCCTCTTCTTCTTCCTCTTCTTCCTCTTCCTCTTCTTCTTCCTTCTTTCTTCTTCTTTCTTCTTCTTCTTCTTCGAGACAGAATCTTGCTTTGTTGCCCAGGCTGGAGTGCAGTGGCATGATCTCAGCTCACTGCAACCTCAGCCTCCTGGGTTCAGTCAATTCTCTTGTCTTGGCCTCCCAAGTAACTGGGACTACAGGTGCCCGCCACCACGCCCAGCTAATTTTTGTATTTTTAGTAGAGATGGGTTTTCACCATGTTGGTCAGGCTGGTCTCAAATTAACTGATTTTTGTGAACCGCCCACCTCGGCCTCCCAGAGTGTTGGGATTACAGAGCCACTGCGCCCGGCTGGCACCCTTCTTTTTAATTTCAATTTGCTATGGTCGCTATGAATGGCTGCGATGCTAGGAGAACATAGTAGGAGTTTGACCTGGATTCTTTCCTGTTTTTTTCACTGAGAAGTTTAGCATAGGCCTGTTGTGGTGGCCCATGCCTATACTCCTAGCATTTTCGGGGGCCAAGGTGAGTAGGTCACTTGAGCATGGGAGTTTGAGACCAGCCTGGATAACATGCTGAAAACCTGTCTCTACAAAAAATATAAAAATTAGCCAGGTGTGGTGGTGTGCACCTGCAGTCCTTGCTACTCAGGAGGCTGAGGTGGGAGGATTACTTGAGCCTGGGAGGCAAAGGTTGCAGTGAGCTGGAATCATGCCATTGTACTCCAGCCCAGGCAACAGAGTGAGACCCTGTCTAAAAAAATAAAGTTTAGCATAATATTTTTTGATTTTATAGATATAGAAAATTTCTACATATATATTCCTTCCAGATTCCCTGGGTATTTTTTCCATGGGTAATTAGTCGTGTGTCATTTGTTTGAGGGAGATAGGGGTGGGATGCAAGCAACTTCCCTGGCCAGCACCAGCAGCAGTAGTTCCCCTCCCAGGGGAACACTTTGTCCTGATTTAGGGCTCTTGTGATTTGGATCCGTGGGTACAGAACATTGCCATCTGGGTCAGTAGAACATTATTTTACCAACAAAGAAAGCTGATTTACCACTTAGGTAGTAAAGGTGTTTTTTAAAAAGACAAAATATCATGGTAAACTCTGGGTGGGAACTAACTCCTGGGCAGCATCCTTCTTTTTCTTCTTTTGAGACGGAGTTTTGCTCTTGTTGCCCAAGCTGGAATGCAGTGGCGCAGTCTTGATCTCGGCTCACTTCAACCTCTGCCTCCCAGGTTCAAGCAATTCTCCTGCCTCAGCCTCCCAAGTAGCTGAGATTACAGGTGCCTGCCACAACGTCCGGCTAATTTTTTTGTATTTTTAGTAGAAATGGGGTTTCACCATGTTAGCCAGGCTGGTCTTGAACTCCTGACCTCAAGTGATCCTCCCACCTCGCCCTTCCAAAGTGTTGAGATTATAGGCATAAGGCACCACACCTGACCAGCACCCTTCTTTTTTAACTTCCATTTACCGTGGTGACTGAATGTCTATGGTGCGAGAGCAACAGAGTTGACCTGGGTTCTTTGCTGTTTTGTGTGTGTGTGTGTTTAGTTAGTCTTTGCCTGCATATATTAATCTCCCTGAGATATGGTTTCTTTTTGTTAAAGTAAGTAGCATAATTCTTGAAATTAATGGAAAGATCTCTATGTTTAGTGACCATTTAAACGTTGAAGGAAAACATCTGCATTTGGAAATAACTAGTAAAAGACTATAAGGAGAAAAACACATGACAAAAACCACTGGTTTGCACTTTTAGAGCACAATTATTATTAGACAAATAGGGAGGGAGATCTACCAACTTTCTATAAGCCATATGAATCCCTCTAACACCACTAACTTTACATGTGTTCAAAGGTTTGCCTCGTCATCTGGACTGCTGCTCACCGCCAGACCTTCCTGATGTGCTGTTTCTTTTGCAGGTACATGTAAAGTGCATTTTCCTGATCCAAACAAGCTTCATTGTTTTCAGCTAACAGTAACCCCAGGTAATATTCTTACATACTTAAGTATTAAAGTGATTTCAAACAGCAAATTGTAAAGGCTGCCCATACCTGTAATCTTTGCCTTGGTTTATCCTCTAGCTTTTAAGAAATTAACATATTAATAACCATTTCATGTGAAGATAAGATATATACTTCACAGTGAAGGAAAAAAGCATAGTTAAGTGAATTCAAGACATTCGGTGTATACTCTCAATAATGATGTATAAATGTAACTAAAGTTAATGACAGCTGAGGCAGTTGGTGTATAGTGAAGTGAAGAGTGTGGGCTTTGAAGTCATAAGTGCATTCCAGTCCTGCTCCCCTACGTAGGAATACTGTGACCTTGGTTAAAAGTTGCTTAACCTCTTAGCCACAGCCAGCCTATCTACAAAGTAGGGATCAAATAAGACCTATCTCATAGGACAGTTGTGAGGATTAAACAGATAGTGTGGGTAAAGCACTTAATTAAGCCCAGGGTCTGGCACATAGAAGCAGACAGAAAGAAGATTACCAGCTGTCCGCAGTAAGACTGATAATGTCTAATCTCCAAGCTGCCCCTGCGTGGCAACATATTTCTTCTTGGTCAAAGTGGGCAGCAAGAGGAGGACTTGCGTATTTTCTAGTTACAGTACAGCTCTAAGAGCTGCAGATTCCAGCACTTCACAACCCACTGGTGTTTATGTTGGACAGTGGGTGGCAACCAGTCGATGCTGCTGTGGGGAATTAAGAGGGAAGAGTGTTTTGTGGTGGAAATATAGGGTGTTATTTTATTTGAGGGATGGAAAGATAGTGAGAAACTGAAAATTATTAGTCACTAGCTAATTAAAATGTGGAAAACAATGTAGGATTCTGGTAGGTGACAATGAACCCATGAGTAAATCCTGGCCTTGTCTCTCTGTAGGTAGGATGGGCTTTGTCTGTGGAAGATGTTTGATAATAATAGCACAAGAAATCCTGGTTTCAAAATATGCTTGAAAACTTTAAAAAATTGCATTTTATCTATGTGTTGGTTGCACAAAGGGCTCTGGGAGTATAAATCAGTTGATACTGATTCCTCTAAGATGAGGAGAGTACTTGGGTATAGTAGTTAATACTAGAACACCATCATTATATATACATATATTTCTTTTATTGTGTTTTCTATTAGCTGTACTTTATGGCACATAGAGCACCGTCGTTAGAAAGTGCGGTGTTCCACATGCCTGACCTCTGTAGATAAGTGTAGTGAAGGACTTGAAACTGTGAAATGATGAAAACTCTAACAGTCCTTTGACTGCCTTCCTAAAACACATTGCCTATTGTGCTGTTTTTGACAAGAGATATTGAGCACACTCTAATACTTTCCTGGTGACTCAAGGTCACTGTTATGGACATCATTTACTATTCTGTTAAGTAATGTAGAGTATTCTCAGAAATTATTGTAGCAATTAAGATTGGTTCTCTGTTTACTAATTTCAGACTTGTGTGTTTATAGTAAAATACTTTCTTTCATCTGCCTTGCAAGGGCATTTTCAGTGGCTCTTAGGGATTCTGTGGTTCTGCCCATTCCAAGCTGGGCTTTGTGGTCCTTGGCCACTCAAAGATGTTTGTTGATTTTTCCAGGTTCTTTACTGTCATATGATTGGGTTTCAGGCAAGTCTTGCCTCTGGATAAGTGTTTCTTTTCCCCCCAATTTTTTTTTCTTTTTAAGAGATGGGGTTTCATCACCATGTTGGCCAGGATGGTCTCGATATCCTGACCTCGTATTCTGCCCACCTTGGCCTCTCAAAGTGCTAGGATTACAGGCGTGATCCACCACACCTGGCCTTTTTTTTTTTTTTTTTTTTTTGAGACCAAGTCTCACTCTGCCGCCCAGGCTGGAGTGCATTGGTTCTTGGCTCATTGCAACCTCTGCCTTCCATGTTCAAGTGATTCTCCTGCCTCAGCATTCCGAGTAGCTGGGATTATAGGCATGCGTCACCATGCCCAGCTAATTTTTGTATTTTTAGTAGAGATGGGGTTTCACTGTGTTGGCCAGGCTGGCCTCAAACTCCTGACCTCAGGTAATCCACCTGCCTCAACTTCCCAAAGTGCTGGGATTACAGGTGTGAGCCGCACCCAGCCCCCCTTATTTTTTAACTGCAATTTTTTACTGAATCACATTAACATTGTGATTATTGAGATTACATCTATGACAGCATCTTTGATGTTGGCCTTATAATTGTCCTTGAAAATGGAGCATAATTGTTACAGTTTTTGTATTCACTGTTCTATCAGATTAAAAAGTAACTTGTGGCTGGGCGCAGTTGGTTACTCCTGTAATCCCAGCACTCTGGGAGATCGAGGCGGGTGGATCACTTGGGGTCCAGAGTTCGAGACTAGCCTGCCCAACATAGTGAAACCCTATTTCTACTAAATATACAAAAAAAAAATTAGCCAGGTGTGGTAAGGTGCGTGCCTGTAATCCCAGCTACTCAGGAGGCTGAGGCAGGAGAATCACTTGAACCAAGGAGGCAGAGGTTGCAGTGAGCCAAGATCCGCCTGCTGTACTCCAGCCTGGGCTACAGAGTGAGACACTGTCTCAAAAAATTTTTTAAACATAAATAAAAAGTAGCTTGTGTCTTGTTACTTGTAAATACTTAACGCCTTACCATTCATATTTTTAGTAAGTGTACATCAGGGCCATTAACATTGAGCTGTGCATAGCATGCTTTTTAGATACTGTTTAGGTGCCCTTATTTTGTGATGTCTGTCAGTTGGAAAGCTGTGGTGATGCCTGCGCTTTGATTATTAAGAGAAGTGTGGCTGGGATATCCCAACCCTAAACACTTGCTTCATATCATAGTTAAAAAAAATTTTTTTTGGAATCATGCTTCTCTTCATATTGAAAACAAATTACAGTGATAGGCCTAAGTTGTGAAGTTTTAACAATATATGAAATAAAATGATTTTGAAATGGACTTATTTGTAGCTAGTAATCCTGGGGCTAGGGCTGAAAACTCAGTATTACCTATGATCTGGGGGGTTAGAATCGTCAAGAGTGGAGGAATTGCATCTGCATTTCCAGCTCACACCTCTTTTATCTGTCTCCTGTTCACACTTGGTAACATTTTAGTAGTTTTATTGGTTTTTAGAATGGTTGCTCATGATTGGGAATAAATATACTCTTTAGAGAAGAAACATGGAAATTTAATTTGGTGGTGGGGAAAAGAAAGGGACTGAATTTTGATAAAGAAGTTCCACATCATCTCACAAAACAAGAAAATGTAGTAATAAGTGAAATGAAACAAAACAAAAACTTAAAAGCCTGAAATCTCCCATGGAGTCTTCTGTGAAGTTAGTGGGACAGTTTGAAAAACTGGGCCTGTTCAGTGAGTGGCCTGGCTCACATGTAGATGGAGGTCATCTCATCCTGCCCTGCTGTGATGGTGGTGATGGTTTTAGGCTGAAGGGAACATGGTTTAAATAACAATGACAGTTTTTCAAATTGTAATTTTAATTTTTTTAATCAGTTTTACTGAGGTATAAAATTATAAACAATAAGATGTACTAATTTGAAATGTATAGCTTACATTTGGAAAATATATACATGTATGTAGTAATAACCCCAATAAAGATGAAAAACATTTCCATCATTCCCAAAGTTTCTTTCTGCCTCTTTTCAGCCAATTGCTTGCCCCCTACACCTCCATCCAAAATTCCTTTCTGATTTTTATTTCCATAAATTAGTTTTGCTTGTTCTTGAATTTTTTATGTGTAAATGGAATCTTATATACGTACCCTTTGTCTCTGGCTTCTTTCACTTAACATAGTTTTAAATTTACACATGTTGTATGAATCAGTATTCTTTTTTTGTGGAATTTTAATGAATATGCCATAATTTGTTTATCTTCCTAGTGATAGACATTTGAGTAGTTTCTAGTTTTTGGCTAACATCAATAATCCAAAAGCTATAAGCTTTGACTGCTGTGAGCTTTCTTTTACAAGTTTTTCATGTTCATAGATTTCCTTTCTCTTTAATTCCACCTAAGAGTGGAATTTCTGAGTCATAGGAAAGATAACATGTTTAACTTTTGAAGAAACTTTCCACTGTGGTTGTGCCATACCCTGACCAGCACTGTATGCGAAGTTTCCATTGTTCTACACACATACCAACATTTGGGTGTGAAATAGTATATCATTGGGGTTTTTATTTGCATTTCCCAGTGACAAATGATGTGGAGTATCTTTTCATATATTTACCGGCCATTTATACATTGTCCTTTCTGAAGTGCCCCAGTCTTTTGGCCTAAAAAATCTTTTTGTTTTGTGCTGTGGTCTGAATACAAGTTCTTTGTCAGACACATGAGATGCAAATATTTTCTCCCACTCTGTGACTTTTCTCCTCATTTTTTTGAATGCTCCCTTTTGTTGAGGAGAATTTTTTTTTTTTTCAGACAGAGTCTCGCTCTGTTGCTCCCGCTGAAGTGCAGTGGTGCAATCCCAGCTTGCTGAAACCTCTGCCTCCTACTAGGTTCAAATGATTCTTGTGCCTCAGCTCCCTGAGTAGCTGGGATTACAGGTGTGTGGCCCCATGCCCAACTAATTTTTGTAATTTTAGTAGAGAGGCAGTTTCGCTGTGTTGGCCAGGCTGGTCTCGAACTCTTGTCTAAAGTGATCTGCCCACCCTGGCCTTCAAAGTGCTGAGATTACTGGCATGAGCTACTGCACCTGGCTGAAGTTTTAATTTTTATGATGTGTAGTTTATAAGTTTTTTTTTTTTATAGTTTGTGCCTTTTGTGTCCTGTCCAAGAAATTTTGCTTACCTGAAGCTTGTAAATATATGCTCCTATGTTTTTTTCTAGAAGGTTTATGATTCTAGGTTTTATGTTAAGGTCTGTGATCCATCTTGAATTGATTTTTGTATATGGAGTAAGACAGAGGTTGAGATATAGATAGCCAGCTGTTTCAACAAAAAGACCTTCCTTTCTTCATTGATACTTTGACCAAAAAGCATCGACTGTATATGTGTAGTTCTATTTTTTTAACTTGATTCTGTTTCTGTTCCACTGATCTGTGTTTACCCTTAGGCTAGTACCACACTGTTTTAATTATCGCAGCTTTACTTGGTACTTATTTTGAAACACATAGTATAAGTATTTCAATGTTATTCTTTTTTTTTTTTTTTTTTTTTGAGATGGAGCCTCACTCTGTTGCCCAGGCTGGAGTGCAGAGGCACAATTGCAGCTCACTGCAACCTCCACCTCCTGGGTTCCACCGATTCTCCTGCCTCAGCTTCCTGAGTAGCTGGAATTACAGGTGCACACCATCATACCCAGCTAATTTTTGTATTTTTAGTAGAGATGGGATTTCACCATGTTGGCCAGGCTGGTCTCAAACTCCTGGCCTCAAGTGATCCACCTGCCTCGGCCTCCCAAAGTGCTGGGATTACAGGTGTGAGCCACCACATCCGGCCCAGAATATTCTTACTAGTCTACTAATATCTGTAAGACTTAATATTGGTATCTCCTTTTTCATGACTGATACAGTAATTTGTGGCTTCTCACTTTTCTTGATCACATTAGCTGAAAGTTTATGCAGTTGATTTTGCAAAGAACTGACTTTTTTCTCAATTGTTTGCCCATTTCATTTATTTCTGCTCTTTATTTCCTTCCTAATACTTTGGTTTTACCTTTCCTTTTTTAGCTTCTTAAAGTAGAACCTAGATCATTGGTGTGTATATTATCTATTTTAGTGTTTTTAAAAGTAACGTTGATTGAGATGTAAGTTACATTCTTTTTTTTTTTTTTCCGAGACAGAGTCTTGCTCTGTTGCCAGGCGCCAGGCTAGAGTGCAGTGGCACAATCTCGACTCACTGCAACCTCCACCTCCCAATTCAAGCAATGCTCCTGCCTCAGCTTCCCAATTAGCTGGGACTACAGGCACGCTCCACCATACCCAGCTAATTTTTGTATTTTTTTTTAGAGATGGGGTTTCACCATGTTGGCCAGGATGGTCTCAATCTCTTAACCTTGTGATCCGCCTGCCTCGGCCTCCCAAAGCTGAGATTAAAGGCATGAGCCACCACACCCAGCCATAAGTTACATTCTTTTACTTAATCTAATGTTTTTGAGTTTCACCCATGTTGTTAATCAGTATTTTGTATTTTGTATCAATGAGTTATATTCTGTTGTATGGACACATACCAATTTATGTACCTGTTCACCAGTGGATAAACCTTTGTGTTGTTTCCACTTTGGGGCCGTTATACATGAAGCTGCTATAAACTTTTGTGTGCAGGTCTTCATTTGCCAGTATGTTTTTACTTCTGGGTAAATACAAAGCAGTTGAATTATTGGGCCATGTGGTAAGAGTAAGTTTAACTTTATAAAACCACTACTATTAAGTTTTCCAAAGTTATGCATTCCTACTAGCAATGAATGAGCATTCCAATTACTCTATATTCTTACCAACAACTGGTATTGTCATTCTTTTCAAATTTTAGCTGTTCTGGTAGGTATATATATTATAACTTTAACTTGAATTTCTCTAATGACTATGATATTAATCTTATCTTTTGCTTGTTTGCTATCTGTGTATCTTCTTTGTTCAAGTGTATCTTCAGATATATTGCCCATTTTATGATTGATTGTCTTATTATTATTAAGTTGTAAACTTTCCTTATATACTTTGATATAAATCCTTTATCAGATATGTGGTGTTTTTTAAAGGGTTTTTATTAATATTCCATACAGAAAAAATTCTGATTAGAGACTTCTATAGCTAGATTATAAACCTTTTATAGTTATGTGTGTATTCCTTTAAATTTGTTTTAGAACGTATCAGTCATTATTCATGTTTTCTTATTTTGAAAATTTGATCTATAAAACTCCCTGATGCCTGATAATAAATGTGCAGCTTACACTGACTCATAAATGTTTAGTGGATTTATCTGCTATCTCCATCGTGTTTGGTTTGTTTGAGAGCTTTGGAGCTATGGAAGAAGTTTCTGAATGTGGAATAAAGGAATATCCCAATTTTTTTTTTTTTTTTTTGATGAGATGGAGTCTCACTCTGTCACCCAGGCTGGAGCGCAGTGGTGCAATCTCGGCTCACTGCAACCTGGGTTCAAGCGATTGACCTGCCTCAGCCCTCTGAGTAGCTGGGATTACAGGCATTCACCACCACACTCAGCTAATTTTTTATTTTATTTTATTTTATTTTGTATTTTTAGTAGAAACGGGGTTTCATCATGTTGGCGGGGTTGGTCTCAAACTCTGGACCTCAAGTGATCAGCCTGCCTTGGCCTCCCAAAGTGCTGATATTAAAGGCGTGAGCCACCATGCCCAGCTGATGCATCAATGTTTTGTAACATTTAAGTAGTCTTGGACATGTTAAAAGATAAGGAAATAGAGCAAAGCACTGGAGTAGACCTATTGCCTTGACCAACATCCTGACCATGTAGTAGCTTACATGTAGTTTATTGTTAATATGTAAAGGTTTCAGACACATAAAATTTATACTCTCATCCCTGGTTCTTTCTAGCTTGATTTTTAATTTTAGTATAGAGATAACCATTATGAGGAGGATAAATTTGAAGACGCACAGGCTTGTTTGTTTTGTTTTGTTTTGGTGGAATCTTTTCTTTCAAATAATCTTAAAAAGACAGATGGCAATTCTCTTCTGATGTGGAATAGAAATGTGATGTGAGCTCTTAAAACGTCAGTTATCTGCTGAAGCATTCTCTTAATTTTCATCAGGAAAACATTCACTTTTCTTTCTGTACCCCTTCCAAGAATTTGGCTGGTGTGATGCTTCTTTGCTTACTGTGCCTACTAAGTAGGCTACCCCATCATCTAATACAGAGATGCCCGATCTTTTCTCACATTGGTCTGTCCCCTGCCTTAAATGTAACTCCAAGTCAAATTCTCTGGTGCCATGCTCAGGCTTCCTGAAGTAAGTATGGTATGAATTGTTTTAAAAACCATTCATTTCCATGGGCAAAAATAGATTCTGGTGGTTTCCAGTAAAAATGTATATAGTGTATATAAAATCTTCAAAAATGACATGATGTTTAAATCTTATGTTTTTTGGCATTTAAAAAATCACCACCACTCTTTTAGTTTCCTTTTCCACCTGATGGTGTCTATGTGCCACAGGCTTTTTATCTTTTTCTAGAATCATGTTTAGTGAGCTATAATTTACATACATTAAGTTTACCATTTTTTTTTTTTTTTTTCTGAGACGTATCCTCACTCTGTTGCCAGGCTGGAGTGCTGTGGCACTATCTCAGCTCACTGCAACCTCTGCCTCCCGGGTTCAAGCGATTCCCTTACCTCTGCCTCCCGAGTAGCTGGAACTGCAGGCACTCGCCACCACACCAGGCTAATTTTTTGTATTTTAGTAGACACAGGGTTTCACTGTATTGGCCAGGATGGTCACGATCTCCTGACCTTGTGATCCATCCGCCTTGGCCTCCCAAAGTGCTGGGGTTACAGGCATGAGCTACTGCGCCTGGCTGTAAGTTTCCCACTCTTAGACAGTTCTCTGCCTTTTGACAGACCTACGCAGTCGCATAACCACCGCCACAATGAAGAAACAGGAAGTTTCCATCACCTCAAAAAAAGTTCCCTCAATCCCCTTTGTAGTCAGTCTCCTCTCTCCACCCCAGCCCCTGGCTGATTCTTTACCTATAGTTTTCCCTTTACCAGGATATTAACCAAATGAACCCAGCAGTATGCAACATTTTGTATGTGGCTTCTCCCACTTAGCATAATGCTTTTGACATTCATCTATGTTGTTGTGTGTATTGTTATTTCAGTTGTGTGGATGTACCACAGTTTGCTTATCCATTCATCAAATAGTGGGCATTTGAGTTGCTCTCAGTTTTCTTAAATTATGAGAAACTACAAAATTGTTTTTTCCAAGTAGCTGTACTATTTTGCATTCCCACCAGCACTGTATGAGAATTCTAATTGCTCTGTATTTTTACCAGCATTTAGTTTTAAAAACTTTACGCATGGTAATGGTTACATGGTTGTATTTAATTGTGGTATTAATTTGCATTTTCTTAATGACTATCTCTTTTTTGGAGACACATCTCCTCAACTATTTTACTCTTTTTTAAAAAAAAAAAATAAGGTTTTTTTTCTTGTTATGGGTCTTTAAGAGTTCTTTACCCTAGATATGTCTTGTATCAGATATGTTTTATAATTTTTTTTCCTAGTCTGTGGCTCATCTTTATGTCTTTAATACTGTCTTTTAAAGACCATAAATTTTAAATTAATTTGGGGAAGTCCAACTTATGATTTTTTTCTTTGTTGTAATGTGGTAGGCAGAATAATGGCCCTAAAAGATGTCCATGTCTGAATTCCTGGAACTTGTTGAATATGTTGTTACATAGCAAAAGGTTATTAGAGTTGCAGATAAATTAAGGTTGCTTATCAGCTGATCTTAAAGCAGGGAGATTGTCCTGGAGTTTCTAGGTGCACCCAGTAATTACAGGGATCCTTAAAGTGGAAAGGGAGACAGAAGCAGCTAGAGCCAGAGAAGGTGATGTGACAACGGGAGCAGGAAGCAGGTGAGGTGATGCACTGGCAGTAACACTCACCTGCCACTGCTGCCTCTGGAGATGCAGGAAGGGCCCATGAGCCCTGGATGCAGGCAGCTTCTGACCACTGGTAGTGCAAGGGAACAGCCTTTTCTGGGGCATCCAGAAAGGAGTGCTTCCTTGCCAACTTCATGATCTTAGCCCAGTGGACCCATTTTGGTCTTCTGGCCTCCAGAAGATAATAAATTTGTATTGTTCAAGGCAAAGAGTTTGTGGAAATTGATTAGAGCAGCAAATCAAAACGTTTGTGCTGGGCATGGTGGCTCACACCTGTAATCCCAGCACTTTGGGATGCTGAGGCGGGCAGATCACAAGATCAGGAGGTCGAGACCATCCTGGCCAACGTGGTGAAACCCCATCTCTACTAAAAAAGCAGTCTCTACTAAAACCCCATGGAGACTGGTAAAACCCCTTCTTTACTGAAAGGTGGTGGATGCCTGTAATCTCAGCTATTCGGGAGGCTGAGGCAGGAGAATCCTGGGAGGCAGAGGTTGCAGTGAGCTGAGATTGTGCCACTGCATTCCAGCCTGGCGACACAGCGAGACTCCATCTCAAAAAAAAAAAAAAAAAAGTTTGTGTTTGTTGTGTCCTAAGAAATTTTTGTCTAAGAAATAAAAAGATTTTCTCTTATTTTAAACATTGTTTTATTTTTTGAGACAGGGTCTCGCTCTGTTGCCCCAGCTGGAATGCAGTGGCACGATCATGGGTCACTGTAACCTCCACCTCCTGGGCTTAAGTTATCCTTCTGCCTTAGCCTCCCAAGTAGCTGGGACCACAGGAATATGCTACCACACCTGGCTAATTTTTGTAGAGACAGGGTTTCACCACATTGTGCAAGCTAGTCTTGAACTTCTGGGCTCAAGCAATCAGCCTGCTTTGGCCTCCCAAAGTGTTGGGATTATAGGCATGAGCCGCCATGCCTGGCCTTATTTTTTTTTAAATCAGAAGTTTATGTTCTAGGTTTTACAATTAGGTCTGTGATCCAGTTTGAGTTAATTTTCGCATGTTGTACACGAAAAGAGTGTAGTTTCTTTTTTTTTTTTTTTCCTCTTTTTGCATATGGTCATCCATTTCTAGCACTATTTGTTGAAGAGGGTTTTTCCCATTGACTTACCTTGACACGTTTGTTGACATTACTTGACTATGTGTATGGGTCTATTTCTGGATTCTGTTCCATTCCTTTGTTCTGTATGTTCACACTCATACAAATATCACTGCTTGATTATTATGGCTTTGTAGTAAGTCTTGAAAATCCCATCATGTGACCTCTGACTCCTTCAACTTTTTTCTTTTTCAAAATGCTTTTGGTAATTTTTGTTCCTTTGCTTTTCCACATATACTTTAGAATCAGCCTGTCAAATTTGGCAAAAAACTTGCTGAGATTTTGATTAGGACTACATTGCCTCTAACGTAATTCAATTTGTGGAGAATTGTGTTAGTTTATTTGCATTGCTATAAAGAAATACCTGAGGCCAGGTAATTTGTAAAGAAAAGAGGCTTATTTTGGCTTAACGTTCTGTAGGCTGTTCAGGAAGCATGGTGCTGGCATCTGCCTCTAGTGAGGGCATCAGGAAGCTTATTATCCTAGTGGAAGGCAAAGTGGAGCCAGCGTATTACATGGTGAGAGAGAGAGCAAAAGAGATACAGACTCTTTTAAACAACCAGCTCTTGCATGAACTAACAGGGAGAACTCACTAATTACCATGGGGAGGGCACTAAGCCATTTATGAGGGATCTGCCCCATCACCCAGACACCTCTCACTAGGCCACACCTCAAACACTGGGCCTCACATCTCAACATGAGATCTGGAGGGGACACACATCCAAACCACATCAATTTTCTTTTTTTTTTTTTTAAGATGGAGTCTCGCTCTGTTGCCCAGGCTAGAATGCAGTGGCACAATCACGGCTCACTGTAACTTCTGCCTCCTGGGTTCAAACGATTCTCCTGCCTCAGCCTCCTGAGTAGCTGGGATGACAGGCGCATGCCACCATGCCTAGCTAATTTTTGTATTTGTAGTAGAGACGGGGTTTCACCCTGTTTGTCAGGCTGGTCTGGTCTCAAACTCCTGACCTTGTGATCCGCCCGCCTTGGCATCCCAAAGTGCTGGGATTATAAGCGTGAGCCACTGCGCCCAGCCACCACATCAGTTTTCATCTTAATTATCACATCTTCTAATCCATGAACATGGTTTATATCTCCATTTTCAGTTTTCTATTGCTAGTACATAAAAATACAGTTGATTTTCATATAGTGACCTTGTGTCCTACAATCTTGACAAGCCTGCTTTTCATTCTAGTAGTTGTATTGTAGATTCCATAGACTGTTCTATGTAAATCATCATGCCATCTGTGCATAAAGACAATTTTATTTCTCCTTTTCAGTGTATATCTTTCTATTTCATCTTCTTGCCTTATTTTCTTGTCTAAGACTTCAAGTACAATTACAGATAGAAGTATGAGAGGGACATCCTTGCTTTGTTTCTAATCTTAGGGAATGCTATCAGTCTTTCATCATAAAATGCCTGGTTTGCTGCAGGGTTTTTGTTTGACAGAGCAAGACTCCATCTCAAAAAAACACCCAGGCTGGAGGGCAGTGGTGCGATCTCTGCTCACTGCATCCTCTGCCTCTCTGGTTGAAGTGATTTGTGCCTCAGCTTCCTGAATAGCTGGGACTACAGGTATCCACAACCATGCCCAGCTAGGGTTTCACCATGTTGGCCAGGCTGATATCCAACTTCTGACCTCAGGTGGTCTATTCACCTTGGCCTCCCAAAGAACTGGGATTACAGGCATGAGCCACTGAGCCTGGCCTTACTGTAAGGTTTTTGCAGATGCCCTTTATCAGGTTGAGACATTCATTTCTACTTCTTGTTTGCCAAGAGCTTTTTTTTTTTTTTTAATCGTGAATGGATGCTTTTTTTCCCCCAAACCAAAAATGGTCAATGGATGCTTAATTTGCCAAATGCTTTTTCTGCATCCACTGCATCTGCAGTTACTGCGTCTGTTGAGGTGATCATGATGATTTTTCTGTTTTGGTCTGTTGATAAGTTACATTGACAGATTATTTTTCAAATGTTGAACCAAAGCTGCATTTGTGAGATAAACCTTAATTCATCATGTATTCTGTGTTAGTGGCTTAATATATTGCTCAGTTGATATATTAGTATTTTGTTAAGAATTTTTTTTACAAATTCTTACCTGTCTGTGAGGGATATTTATAGTTATTTTTATAATTAGTTGTCTAGTTTTGGTGTCAAGGTAATGCATTCTGGTCTTTGAATGAGGAAGAGTTCTATTCTCTGGAAAAGCTTGTGTAGAATTAGTATTAATTAGTTAACTAGTTAATTATTTTTTAGACAAGGTCTTACTCTCTTGCCCAGGGTGAAGTGCAGTGGCACTATCACACCTCACCGGAGCCTCAACCTCCTGGGCTCAAACAATTCTCCTGCCTCAGGCTCCCAGGTAACTGTGACTACAGATGCTCACCATCTGTAGTGGGCAGATGCACCACCATGCCCAGCTAATTATTTTTTGTAGAGATGGGGGTCTTACTGTGTTGGCCAGGCTGGTCTTGAACCCTTGGGCTTAAGCGATCCTCCTAAAGTGCTGGGATTACAGGTGTGAGCCACTGTGCCTGGCCTGCTAATTCTTTATTCAGTGGTAGAATTCACCAGTGAAGCCACCTATGTCTGGAATTTTGTTTTGTTGTGGTAAGATTTTAAGTATAAATACAATGTCTAATAGATATAGGGCTGCCTAGGTTATTTTTGAATGGGCTTCACTAATTTGTGTCTTTCAAGGGATTTGCTTATATCATCTGCATTTTTCAATTACTGACATAATGTTCTTAGTATCATCTTCTTATCCTTTCCAGTTCTGTAGAGTCTGTGTTGTATCTCCTTCAATTACTGATATTGTCATTTTTGTCTTCTTTTTTTCTTAATCAAGTTAATGAGAAGATTGTCTATTTTTTTATCTTTGCAAAGAACCTGCTTTTAGCTTCATTGATTTTGCCCTGTTATTTTTTGAGTTTTGCTTATATTTTTGTTGTGTCCCTCCTTCTCTTTATTTTCAGTTTAATTTACTCTTCTTTTTCTGATTCTTAAGGTGGAAGCTTAGACAAAGAGTAGTATGTTTCCATTTCTCATCCCAGCCTTTATTTTATAGTTCTCATTCATTTTACTTTTACACGTTGTAACCCAGAATATATTATCTGTGCTTTACACAGTCTATTTTTAAAATATGTGTCTCCACATTCTTAGCATTTATGATCCTCATTTTCTTTTGTAAATCTAGGTTTCTCTCTTTTATTTCCTTCTGCCTAAAGAACATCCTTGAAGATTTTTTTGTAGTGCAGATTTGCTTGTGATGAATTATGTCAGTGTTGCTGAAGGTTAAATACTTAAGTTGACAGTCTCAGCATTTTAAGGATGTCATTCTACTGCCTTCTGTGTTTTTTCCTTAGAAGAAGTTCGTGGTGATTCTTTGTTTCACTTTTTGCAATGTGCATTTTATTCCCTGGCTGCTTTAAGATTTTCTCCTTATCACTGTTTTCAGCAGTTTATAATGTGCTTTGAAGTGTTTTTTTATTTTTATCATACTCGGGGTTTGTTAAGTTTTTGGATCTGTGAGTTATAATTTTCCTCCAATTTAGAAATAATTTGGCCAACATTTCTTTAAATATTTTTTCTGTGATCCTTTTCTGGCACTCTAGTTTATCATATCTCTTACATATAGATTACCTCTACATGTAAATTATACCTCCTTTGGGTTGCAAGGGTTTGTTCACTTTTCTTTCTGTGCCTCATTTTGGATAATTTCTTTTTCTGCAATTTCTCATTTGTTGTTAAGCGCATCCAGTGAATTTTTCATTTTGCATACTGTTTTCTAGCTGTTGACATTCCATTTGGTGGTTTTTCCCTACCTGCCCATTTCTTTCCTCATTATGTTCATGTTTTTCTCTAAGTCTCAGCATCTCTGTACAATAGCTGTCATTGTGTCTTTGTCTGAGCCCTGCATCCCAAAGTCCTGCCCACTCCCTGGTGCCCTTGTCTGTCCTGCCTCCTGCCTCTGCTGCACTCGCTTCCTCATCTCCACTGCCTATTTCTCTCTGTCTCTTCTCTTTGGACCAGAGCTTTTGAAGTTTAAAGTTTGCCTAGGATGCAATTTCCAGTGTGCTATAAATATTGACATTTAAAAATAAAATTATTATATTACTCTTTGAAATGTTTGCAGTATAGAATCTAAATACCACAGATACACCCACCATCACACTTTTTTTTTTTTTTTTTTTTTAAATGTGAATAAGCTCTACTTTACTGGCTGGAAAACCTTTGCTGTTTTTTCTTCTGGCACTCGTATTTTCATTCCACTTGTTCCCACAAATTGCATCCTAATATAAACATTTTTATGCTTGTAGGTATTTTATTTGTCATTCTTTCATACTTTTCTGTAACTAGATATACAGGTAGATAGACAGATAGATACAGCTCAGTTTCCCCCCGCCCCCCCCCCACCAGACAGAGTCTTGCTCTCTCGCCCAGGCTAGAGTGCAGTGGCATGATCGTGGCTTACTGCAACCTCCACCTCCTGGGTTCAAGTGATTCTCCTGACTCAGCCTCCCCAGTAGCTGAGATAACAGGCATGCACAGCCACGCCCAGCTAATTTTTGTATTCTTAGTAGAGACGGGGTTTCCGCGTTGGCCAGGCTGGTCTCAAACTCCTGACCTCATGATCCGCCACCTTAGGCTCTCAAAGTGCTGCGATTACAGGTGTGAGCCACCGTGCCCAACCCAGAGCTCACTATTTGAAAAGTTCGTATTACTATAAGACTCTTAAGTGTTAAACAGTTGCTTTTGAATGATTGTTGCAGTTGTTATTTGTATAGGCTCCTGCTTCTGGTTTTTCCTCTTTTGTCTTCAGCCGCCTGTCCTCTGCCTCATCTCCCAGCCCCTTGAAGTGGGGGAGCCTCAGGCTTCATCCTGTCTTTGGACCTGTATAGTCAGTTTCCCGGTGACCTGGCTGTCCTGTGACATCAGAGTGCTTTTATACCCTGAATGGCTCCCAAACTACCCTCTCTGGCCAGCCTCTCCTAGTACTCAAGAATGCTCAGTCAGCTGCCCACTCATCACCTCCATTTGGATGCCAACTTGAAATCTCAGGTTAATGTGCCTGATTTGAACTTAACACAGTTGTGCCCTTTGCAGTCCTTTTATCTTCATGGTAGCAACTCTGCCTTTTCCATTGCAAGATCAAAGATCTTTTCTGACTCCTTCTCCTCTGCCCCCATGCCCAATCTGTCAGCAAATTCTGGTGTTGCTGCCTTTAGAATCTGTCCACTTCACCTGCTTCCACCCTAATCCTAACCATTAGCATCTCTCACCTGGATGATTGCAACAGATACCCACAACTGGGCTCCTGCTCTGTGATCTGTTTATATGCTTCTGTCCCTCCCCTACTCAGATCCCTTTTATGGCCCCTTCTCACTCTGAATTAGACCCAACTGCATGGAGGGGCCTGCAGGACCCAACCCTCTCTGCACCTGCTCCCTCTTTGGCCTCAGGTCCTCTTACCCCACCTCACTCTCTGACGGCACTGGCTTCTGCAGAGTCCACGAAACGCATTAGGCCTCTTACTGTACCCACCTTGTTTCATCCACTTGGAGTGCCTTTCATCCCAGTACCCTCCTCCTTCAAGTCATCATTTTCTCTGACCTCCCTGCTTAAAATTGCAGCCCCTCCAGCTTTTTGCTCCTTCTATTATGTAATTTGTGTATTTTCCCTCCCTTCCACTAGAATATACGCCTCATAAGGACAGAAATGACCTCTGGTTGATGTGTCACCAGAGCCTAGAACTGTGTGTGGCACATGGTGGGCACTCATCAACTGTCTGTGTAATAAATAATAAATTTAAGCAAATTTTATTGATAGTTAAACATAAAGTAACATTTCACCTGCAGTGTATCTCTAAAAATCATGATGGGGTTACTGTTAGCATTTCGTTTGATTAAATTGATACATTTGTGAATGAATGTTATTTTATGCTAGAAAGAAAACTACTATAATGGAAAATAATGGAAGAAAAACAGTTTTCTTCCATTATTTTGTCTTTATAAACACTCAGGACTGCTTGTTCACATAAATAAGTAGACAGGTGTGGAAGGGTTTTGTTTTTTTTTTTATAGCTGTGCTGTTTTGTCTTTGGACTTCAAAGTTAAAGGCCAAAGATCACATAAAGTATTTTCTTTCCTTTTTTTTTTTTTTTGAGACAGTGTCTTACTCTGCTGCCCAGGCTGGAGTGATGTGGTCCAATCTTGGCTCACTGCAGCCTCAAACTCCCAGGCTCAAGTGATCCTCCCATCTCAGCCTCCCAAATAGCTGGGACTACAGGCACATACCACACCCAGCTAATTTTTTTTTTTTTTTTTTTTTGTAGAGATAGTGTTTTGCCATGTTGCTGAAGCTGGTCTCAAACTCCTGAGCTCAAGCAAGCCGCCTGCCTTGGCCTCCCAAAGTGCTGGGATTACATGAGCCACCTTGCCTGTCCTCATATAAAGTATTTTTATGATAACTATTAGAATAGGTTCCTTCTTCCATTTAGTTGAAAATAGAGAACTGGAAGCCACCTGACTTGGGGAAGCCTTTGTCACTCAGTCATTCGAGTTCTTTGCTTCAGTTTCTGAAGTGTCCAGAATCACTTTACCAATCCCTGTCAGCTGCAGGAACACCAGAATGTTTTTCCACCCCGAATAGTTACGTCTGTCACTCCTCACTTCAGAGCAGGTTTGCAGGCTTTTGCCAGAATTCTGAGAAGGAGTTGAGGAAAACAGCAGTATTGTTAATTTCAACATACTAATATGTATACCGCCGGCCAAGGCAGACAGCTTGTAAAATATGTAAAAATCTTACTACATTCTTTCTATTTTCACCCAAAACTTGGAGCTGCAGATTCAACCATTCAGTTTATCAAAGTTATCTGCCATATACATTAATTGTCAAATGAGTCAGCCATATCAGACTTTCTCTCAGGCAAAGTCTTACTTCACTTTCATTCTAACAATGTGCCTCTCGCAGCCATCTCACTGTGAGCTCCTGCTCCTAGTTAGATAGGTGAGGCGTGGAGCTGGTGCCCTGAGTGGAGTAAGGCACCATGGCTGTTGTGTCTTGGCATCCTCTTTGCTTGCCTCTCACAGGGGTGATGTCTGCTTTTATAGTGGTCTAGGGATTGAAGGTACTAAATGAAGTTTCATCATCCCTGCCATCAGACGCCCCAGTTTCTGAACCCAAGACACTCCAGTATGAACAAGCACATACTATTTATAACAGTATGCTTTGTCCTTTACAGAAATGGGTATAGGCCAGGTGCAGTGGCTCACACCTGTAATCCCAGCACTTTGGGAGGCCAAGATGGGCAGATGATTTGTGGTCAGGAGTTTGAGCCCAGCCTGAGCAGCATGGTGAGACCCAATCTCTATTAAAAAAATTAGCTGGATGTGGTGGTGCACGCCTGTAGTCCCAGCTACTTGGGTGGTTGAGGTGGGACGATCACCTGAGTCCCAGAGTTCGAGACTGCAGTGAGCTGCGATTGCACCACTGCACTCTAGCCTGAGCAATGGAGTAAACTGTCTCAAATATAAATAAATAATTAAGAAAAAGAAGAGAAAGAAATGGATATAGAATAGAGAAAAGCGAATGGAGATGCAGTGGTTGGGAAAATAGCAAATATAGGGAAAAGCACAATCCTACCATAATGTGTTGCTTTGAGGTAGCTTTACTGCTATCAGTGCATCACGGGTACTTTTGTCCCCTGGGAATGTCCACTCCTCGAAGCCTTTCATTCTAGTACAAGGGGAGATGGGAGGTAGGCCTTTTTTTTTTTTTTTTTACAGGGAGGAAGAAGGTTGTGAAAAAGTGGTGGGATGGGGAGCTGACATGACTCCTTGGCCTTGAGGGCATTGTCTGCAGATTTGTTCCCAGATAGAACATGTGTGGATGTTGGCCATCTAGAAATGGATTCTGTCACAGTGATTTGTGCCAACATACCCCTTCAAAAGGTTTGTTTTCCCAGGGCTCCCAGTAACCTCGAAGACTCTGGAGTATGGCTCCTCAAAGGTAGTGGGGAGTGGGCTCTAAAACACAAGGGAAAAGGAGGATAATTCCTCTAATTGTAACAGTAGGGCAGAGGCCAGGCAGCTGATTGAGAGCTGAGTGACAGGAACTTTCCCTGGTTGCATTTCATTATTGTATTTTGAAACCTAGTTGTCTGAGAAGTATGTTTTCAGCCCCAGCAGCCATGGATGACAGTAACATAGAATTGGCCTGTCCTAGACTTGTATATTGTGCTCTGGGCCACAGTGCATGCTGCAGTTACAGACATACTCAACGAACCCTCTACCTGCCAGCTCTGGAAGTGAGCAGGCCTTCCCTGAACTGTCTCCACCTTGGGCCAGCCACTCTCAGAGCCAGATGCAGAAGGTGAATCAGAACTCTTAAGCTGGGACCATCGTGAAGGAAATCTTGTAAATAAGAGATGCTCTTGGGTTTCATCTCAGTCGAGTCTGCTCCCAAGCTGCTTTTTAAGTTGGACTGTGGAATTTCTGGGCAAATTCAATAATAAATAAGCAGACTTGGATCAGGTCTAAAAGCTGTGCAGCTTCAAAGAGGGGAAAAGTACTGATGCAGGAGCAGATCATTTTCCTGAGAGAGATTTGTTTTATGAAAGAGAAAAACATAGAACAATCTGTTCTCACTTTTTAATGAGTTAAGAGAAGATATAAGCCTTATAATTATTAAATAAGAACTTGACTGGAGAAGAGGGAATAAGGTAAAGTGAGAATCATGTTAGACCAAATAACATCTTTCAAAGTGGTAGGCAATAGAGTTGAAACTCTGTAATCCATGAAATAGAAAGCCAACTAGAGAAAAAATATAGCATGGCAGGATGGAATCGCCAGAGCACAGCCATGACCAAGGTGTCTCGCATGGGTAGTAATCATTCTTAAGGAAAAGAACAGCACGGTGCAGCAGCATCATCCAGAAGCTGTGGTAACAGTTCACAGAATGGACTTCATGGTTTGCAATGTTACACGTAACGCTGGATTTCTGTGCCGTGCCACAATGGTCAATAGCAGAGTACGTATAAAAGACCAACATCCACACATGCTTTGGCAAACAAGATGTTATACTCTGAGTATTTTATACCTAAGATGCCACTTATTTTAAGGTTCTCATATCTGGAATTAAAAATTTCCCCAAAGAAGTATCTTTGCCAAAGACTTTATACTGTCAGTCACAAGTACAAGTGCATTTATAAAAATTAGAAATATGCATCTCAAATAAGTGGAGGAAGGCTAGAATAATAAATGCCGCTGGGATGAGTAAGCAACCAGCTAGGAAAAAAAATACAACCTTAGTCTGTAAAAAGTTGATGAATGAGCTGATTAAATGTAATCTATGAAACCATTAAATTACTAGAAGAAAATATAGGAGGGTATTGATGAAATTTTGGTTGGGAAAGGCCTTCTTTTTTTATTTGAGACAGGGTCTCTGTTGCCCAGGCTGGAGTGCAGTGGCTCGATCTCTGCTCGCTGCAGCCTCTGCCTCCCAGGTTCGAGCGATTCTCCTGCCTCAGCCTCCTGAGTAGCTGAGACTACAGGCGCCCGCCACCACACCCAGCTAATTTTTGTATTTCTAATACAGATGGGGTTTCATCATGTTGGCCAGGATGGTCTCCATTTCTTGACCTCGTGATCCACCCACCTTGGCCTCCCAAAGTGTTGGGATTACAGGCGTGAGCCGCTGCGCCTGCCTGCGAAATGTCTTTTTTAAGCATGATACCAAAGACAGAAACCTTACAGAAAGATTAGTGTCTTAAAAAGGGAAAACTAGTGTTCAGAAACCACAAAATCAAAATGCAAACGGCAGCCTAAGAAAAATATCTTGTAACATAAAAAAAGCAAAAGCTAATTTTCTTAAGAGATTTTATATGGCTATTTAAAAGGTAAATATCTCAGCAATAAATGGAGCATTTCAGAACATTGATCATTCAGTTCTTAACAGCAAAAACATAAATGACCAATAATAATATAAATTTTAGCCTCACAGGTATTCATCAGAGAATGTAAAATAAAAGAGAACTAGTATTTCTCTTCTATCAAATTGGCAAAGAAAAAATTGTCAGGGTCCAGGTAATGCCAGTTTTAACTGCTGGGTGACATAAATGTTGATGCAGTCCCAACTCTTAAGGAATGGATTTTTTTTTAAATGATGACTTGTTGAGGCTAACAACTTGCTGTTATGCATTCATTTCATATAAAAAACATTGAGGAAAGTGACAAGATTTAATATTGCTGGTTTGTTCATGATGATAAATATTTTAGGGGAAGTTGATTTTTCATTTTAAAATGGTGCTAATTCTGTCAAATTTGAAAACTGAGAATAATTTAATTCCTAGGTGGCTTTTCCAAGCTCATTCATGCTGGAGTGCCCTCTGCTGGCACCAGCAGCTATTTACTAACCCCAGACTGGGTACCATCTGAGGAGAGACACTGCCCTGTGGGATCTACAGGGTATTGGGGGAGGCAGGGTAAAGAGGAAGTGGGGGCACACAGCATGTGGATGGCAATGTCGGTGATGCTCAGACCCTGGGCATCCTCCTTGGTGCCCACCAGCCCGCATTTCCAGAGGGCCTGCTCTGCTGTGAAGGCTGTGCCAGGCGCTCACTAAGGCAATGATTCTGGCAGGTTCACTGTCATGTCCCCAAGGCTGAGAACCATGCCCAACAGAGGGTGGGTGCTTGTAAGTGTTTGTTGGTGACTGTTAGTCATGTGTCCTCCAATTGACATTCTCTTGGGAAGACCAGCAGTAAGCAGGTAAAGAAGTCACTTAAGGCATGAGATGTGTTCAGAGGGTTGTGCATTCCAGGAAGATGGTAGGATGCGAAGAGGCCAGTCAGGTGGCCCCAGAAGGATGTCCCCTCCTTTCTCTGAGGGTGTGCTCAGTGCCCGGAGGAGACAGATAGCAGGCAGGTGGCAGCGTGTAGCCCATTTCCATTCAGGCAGGGGTAGGACTCCCTCAGTGTGTGTGCCTTTGGTGATGGAACCAAGGAACTCTGCAGGCCTGTTTTTAAACTCCTGATTCTCTGTATTTGCCATATCCTAACAGAGTGTTTGCTTTTTGTTTCCTTTTTTTTTTAATTTAAAGGATTTTTTTGTTTTGTTTTGTGTTTTTTGATAGATGAGGGTTACTACCAGGGTGGAAAATTTCAGTTTGAAACTGAAGTTCCCGATGCGTACAACATTGTGGTGAGTAGCCTGCGTTGAGCCTGTTGTTCTACTTCTCGGGTGGGGCTGCCTGTGGCTGTGGCCCACCACTGGCACAGGGCCCTAGCACTCCCTTCTGCGTGTGTCCATGTGTGACTGAGAACTCACTTCAGTATTTTTCTGATGAATGTCACTCATCAGCAGTGTTTAGCGTGTCAGCAGAGAATTCATTTATTCAACAAAATCTTATGAGTACTACATGCCAGGCAGCCTGCCTGTGTATTTTCTGTAACTCTTATCTGCTAAAGTCTGGCACTGAAGAAAAAAAACATTTAATAAAATGACTGTAGTTTTATTCATGATATAACACCAAAATTCCAGAAGTCTATCAAATGTGTATTTTAGAATTTCAGAGAACAATGACTTGTAATTTTAAGCTATAAGTAATTTATACTTATAGTTTCATGTTAATCCCTCAGAAACCCTTTCAGGTAATAATTATACCAAATACCATTACATTATATCTTTGCTTTGGGGGAACTTACAGACTAAGGAGAGATAAAGTGTAGAAAGTTGATGAAGTAATAAAAATGGTAAGTAGAAGACAGTAGAGATACTGATCAATGATAGGAAACTAGTTTTCCAGAATTCAGAGAAGGGAAAGCAGTGATCACTTTGGAAAGTGGTCGGGGCTAGTTAAGCTTTTAGGGGGAAATTGAATTGGAGTCACCTTGTCGTGGCCCAGAACCAGGGGAGGGTGTTGTAAGTGACATGGAAATGTGGCAAACTGTGGTGACAGTTGTGGACCTGAGAACTTACACCCTGCAGAAGGCAGATGGACAAGGTCAACTGGAATGAACAACTGGAGTTGAGGAAGAATGGGGGAGAAAATGAGAAAACTCAGATGTGGGGGTTTGGTTGGGCATTTTCAATTTGACAGTGACAACTGGATATTCTGCATAATTCCCTACCCCTGAGTTGGGGAATTAGAGAGGGCGTGGCTGCACCTCAGGGATGGGTATGATGTGTCTCAGCCCAGACTGCCAGGAGTTGGCATGGGCAGCTCAGCGTGCTTGTCTTAATAGCGTGCACTGTGGGTGTGTATTCCTCCTCACGTGTTCTAACTAACCCTCTTGGCCCATCAAGTAGGAAAGCACAAGCTGATGGTGCTGCCAGAGAAAAGGAAGCCTCATTCCCATCATGGGGACACTGCCTGTTACTTTGCTTGTAGGAAGTGTGTTCCCACTGCCTGACGAGTAAAGTTGTCCCTGACCCAGCCACCTGGGCTCACTTCAGTGGCTGCAGCACTTTTTTTCAAAACCCAACCTTAATCTATGGAAATTGACTTTTTACTGGACTACTCCATTTAGAGTTTTTTATGAAATGTAGTTTATGGGGATGGGGAAGAGTTGGCAGTCCAAGAAATTTTTTAATTTGTAGACAAATACAGCAAAATACACATTTTCAGTCTTTGTCCATCCACCACCTGCTGAGACTGTCCATCCTTCCCAGACCACACTGAGAAACCTGGTGACGGAGCTCTGCACACTGTCCGGTGTGAGGTGCTTTCAGAGGCATGGTTTCAGTGCAGATGTTTAGAATCTGGACTCTGGTGATTTCTGGAAACAACCAGGCATACAGTATTTAAAATTCTGTATTTAGATTTGCTGCTAAATACTTTTAGATAGGCCATCTCTGTGGATTATGCAGTAATAATGTTAAAATTGAAGGATGATGAGTTTATGACACACCATTCTGGATGTCATAGCAGGGATTTAAGTGTCAGATGATAAACTTTCCAGACAACTCATGAGGCATCAGAGATCCATTGTTTCAGGTATATCTGGCATCATCTAGTAGCAGAGTTTCTTGTTTTCATTATAGGAAGAAAGCAAAACAAGAAAAAAATACCAAGGAAGGAACAGGCATGATTGACAGCCTCTGTGTGCCAGGTTACTTTATTCCATTCACGTTACTTTATTCATTCACATTACTTTATTCCATTCTTCTGATATTTCAGTGGGTGATCTTTTTTTAATTGAGATGGCGTCTTGCTCTGTCGCCCAGGCTGGAGTGCAATGGCATGATCTCAGCTCAGTGCAACCTCTACATCCCGGGTTCAAGCCTCATCGTCCTGTCATTGGGTGATCTTAACATTCATATCTTTATACATTAGGAAGTTAGGGTTCTGAAAGCTAAAGTTAACAACATTAGCTTTGCCAATGTAGATGACTGAATTGTTGAAGTCACTTCATGTCCAGGGCTGCCCAGCTTTTAAGCGTGTGCCCTTCTTACCACACCAAGTGGTGAGAAAATGTTTGTCATACTGTCCGTTACCATTTGTGACTTCAAGAAATAGGAAGGAAAATGGAATAAAGAATGACTTGAAAGCAACTGAGCCTTGAAGACTTGTTTCCCTTATTAGGTGGAGACTGGCACAGAGGCTGAGATGGAGGGTAAGGCTTAAATTTTCCCAGTGATTTTCCTGTTCTTCTCTCATGCCTGCTATTCCCCAGGCCCTCTCCCCACTACCAGTCCCCATAGGAAAATAAACATACCATCCCACTGCAGCTTTTCTGAAGTTCTGTGTGCTGTGTTTGACCTTTAGCTCTCTTACGATGATGATCTTACATTTTTCTATTTCCACTGCTGTCTCTTTTGGAAGTTTCATAAATGATGGACTGGTCAGATTTAATCAGGAATAAAACCTCATCTTCTCAAGCCCAGAAGTACTGAGAGCAGCTGGTGGCTCTGCATAAACTGTGTTCCTACCCTGCTTCCATAGGGTCCTTTCCTCTCCTCTCCCCAGCCTTTCCTTCTTATCTGCCTCCTCTGACTTTTTTTTGGAGACAGAGTTTCGCTCTTATTGCCCAGGCTGGAGTGCAATGGCATGATCTCGGCTCACCATAACCTCTGCCTCCCGGGTTCAAGCAATTGTCTTGCCTCAGCCTCCTGAGTAGCTGGGATTACAGGCATGCACCACCATGCCTGGCTAATTTTGTATTTTTAATAGAGGCAGGGTTTCTCCATGTTGTAACCCCTCCATGTTACAGGCTGGTCTCGAACTCTCCGACCTCAGGTGATCTGCCCGCCTCAGCCCAAAGTGCTGGGATTACAGGCGTGAGCCACTGCACCCAGCTTTTTTTTTTTTTTTTTGAGATAGAGTTTCACTCTTGTCGCCCGGGCTGGAGTGCAATGGCGCGATCTCAGCTCACCACAACCTCCACCTCTTGGATTCAAGCAATTCTCCTGCCTCAGCCTCTTGAGTAGCTGGGATTACAGGTGCCCACCACCACACCCCGCTAATTTTTGTATTTGTAGTAGAGACGGTGTTTCACCATGTTGGCCAGGCTGGTCTTGAACTCGTGACCTCAGGTGATCCGCCCGCCTGGCCTCCCAAAGTGCTGGGATTACAGGCGTGAACTACTGTACCCGGCCTTCTGTCCCCTTCTTGTATTTTCTTCCTGTCTGCCTCTCATTCAGGCAAGTGTGGGGCAGCTTCCTTAGGGGCTAGCATATGTCACTGGTGTCCCCATCAGGGAGTCTCCAGGGGACCATTAGGGTGTGGTAACTTGGTTGAACATAAAAGTAGTTGCATTTGCCATGTTTATAATGAATTGTTACTTACAGACTCTCCCGAGCATCTCTTTCCCAATGGGCTGTGAGCCCTGTGGGAGTACCAGCTGTCTTGCCCACACTTTTTCCATTGTGTAGCCTGTGCCTCCCACATTAGGCAAGAAACACAGACTGTCCAGTGGTTGCCCCTCTCTCTGCCCCCCATGAACTTAACAGTGTAAAAAAGAGATGAAATAATTCAACCAATGTAGGAAGATCACATAGGCACAGGCATTCAGGATAGAGAGTGTGAGGGCTCACTCTGAGGGTGCCACATGAGTCGGTAAGAGTGGACACAGCAGTGGCCAGTGCAGAGCCTGGGGGTGGGCTGGGGCTTCTCGGGGTGCATCTGCTTCACCGCCATGACTACTTTACACAATTTCTGTACTTCGTAAGGACTTATCTCCTAAGAGTTATTGTTCCTGCAGTGAAGGTCTGTTATTAAGACTATGAATCTGGAAAACTTTTAGTAAAGTCGATCATTATTTTAGAATAAACTTTCAAAAGAAAAATGTCTATTTGGAATCCCCCACCCCATATCCCGGCAGCTAAAATTCAGATTTTCTTTGTGTTTTTGTCCCTTTGTCTCTGAAATTTAACTCCTAGCCTGAAGCCTGCCTTGTAATTTGCCAGTTTATAAACTGGCCAAACTGATGTGGTAACATTTAGTGAGATCCTACATTGTGCCAGGCTCTGTGTCAGACACTGGAGGGCCAAGGATGGGAACCTGGTGACCTTTTAAGAATTCCAGACACTGACATGTTAGTGTGGAGTCTGGGCAGTGATGTGGGCGATAGCTGCTCTTCAGGCTGGTGGGTCCGTCCAGAAGAGGAGCATGCGGCATGTCCTGGGGGTGCCTTGGAGGAAGAGGGAGCCTTAGCCCAGACCCCACCTGGCCTGTGGTGTCACACAGCCCTCAGGCGTGTTGGTCAGGAGCTGGTTGGAGGAAGCTGTGTGCTGCAGCAGAAAGGATTGGAGCTCTTTGTTCTTGGCTCTGGTTTCCTCCTGGAAGTGAAGATGCCACATCTCCTCACATGTTCTTGGCCAAATCAGATTACCTGGTCATGGCCAGCCCGGAGGTACTAACGAAGGGCTGTTCTGCCCTGGGCCCTGGAGGAGGAGAGCCAGAGACACTTAGCAGTGATGACCAACACAAGTGACACCTGAACTCCCACTCACTCTTTCTTTGTATAAAATTATTAGACTTTGTGGGAAATTGAGACAACACGGCCATGCAAAAATAGAATATTAATCACCCATAATCTCTCCACCCAGAGATGATCAACATGACTCTCTAATGTCTGTTGCAGACAGTATAAATCCCACATACCAATGGGGTAATGCTATGCATAGCCTGGTAACTTGGGGCTTTCCCATTATAGTATGATGGACATAATGCATTCATGTCAGTCAATGCATGATTACATCATCATTAATAAGAGCACTTCATTGTATGATGTATCACTTTAAATTAGTCCTTTATCATTGGTCACTGGTTGACCAACCTTTTGTAGTATAAAGCAGACTTTCCATAAAGGGCTAAGTAATAATTATTTTAGGCTCTGTGGACCACATATGGTTTCTGTCCTATATTCTTCTTCTTCTTTTTTTAACAACCTTTTAAAAATGTAAAAACCAGTCTTTGACCACGTGAAAACAGGCCCAGCCTGGATTTGGTCTGTAGGCTGTGGTCTGCTGCCCCAGAACAAACAGGGCTGTGAGGTGAGTCCGGGACATCCATCTTAGGTCTGTCTGCCTCTTTCCTCTGGGTCAATTCCTAGACATGGCATTATGGGTATTGAGTAACTGATGCTCCATTTTAAGGTTCTTGATAATCCTATTAAATTACCTTCCAGAGAGGAATGCCAGTTGGCATCCTTACCATCAGTGTTTGAAAATTCCCTTTCCCTAACCACTTACCAAGGTGGAGTATTCGCCTTTTTGTTGTTGTTGTTGCCATTTTGGGAGGAAATGGTATCTCATTTGATATCTGATTGTCATTTCTTTCTTTGAGACAGTCTTGCTCTGTCACCCAGGCTGGAGTGCAGTGGCACAGTCTCAGCTCACTGTAACCCCTGCCACCCAGGTTCAAGCAATTGCATTTTCATTTCTTTCTTTCTTTCTTTTTTTTTTTATTAGAGACAGAGTATCACTCTGCCACCCCGGCTGCAGTGCACTGGTATGATCTTGGCTTACTGCAACCTCCACCTCCTAGATTCGAGCGATTCTCCTGCCTCAGCCTCCCGAGTAGGTGGGATTACAGGAGTGTACCACTGCGCCTGGTTTATTTTGTATTTTTGGTAGAGACGGGGTTTCACCATGTTGGCCAGGCTGGTCTCATCCTGACCTCGTGATCTGCCCGTCTCAGCCTCCCAAAGTGCTGGGATTACAGGCATGAGCCACTGTATTTAGCTGCATTTTCATCTTAAGTTGGATGCTGAATAGTGTTTCCTACTAATTAGCTATTTATATTTTTTGTGGGCTGCTGTTATGTCGTTTGCCTGTTTTTCCATTGGGGATATTTGTTTTTCTCTAGATTTACTAGCGTTCTTATATGTAAGGTATGTGAAACTTTTTTCTTAGCTTTTTTTAGCTATGCTATAAATACTTTCTTTGTTTTGCATTTGCCATCTATAGTTGTTGTACAAGTTTGGTTTTTTTGTTTCACTGCTTGAGTTTTGTATGTTAGGAGATGCTTAAGGCCCATTTTCTTCTAGTCCTCCTGTAATTCTCTTTTATGTTTAATTTTAATGCATCTGGAACCCTGTGTTTTTCCACATGGGTAGCCAGCGGCCCACTGAATAACCCACTTCCCTGTTGGGTTGAAAGGCCACTTTTGTCATAGATTAGACTCCTGGCAGGGTGAGTGATGGTGGCCGTGCCAAGCACTGAGGGGAAATGTGGGAGGGCTGGGCATTGCTTGCTTGTCTAGCTGTGGGCACTGGGGTTGGGGGGAAGGGGCTATGGGCCCAGTTTAGTTTGGAAAGTATGTGTGTCAGAAGCCAGGTGCAGAGTTTTGCCCTCTGTTCTGGAACCACAGTTAAAAGAACCATTGACAAAAGGAGGCATCTGTGTTAACATCAAACTGTGGAAGATGTGAAGGGGACAGGAGGAAGGGTGAATACCCCCCAAGCCTTTGGGAGATGTGGTAGTACAGGCTGGGTGGTCATGTGTGAGGGCCTCTGCAGAAGGGGCACCTGCTTGGGAGGGAGAGTGAGTTTGTCAGTTTTCTAAGTTCGTGCAGAAACTAAGAGTTGGTGACTCGGCCTAACACTAGACTGCCACCATCCAGTAACTCAGAGGGATACACACAGCCCTGCCCCGAGTGGCAGTCTGCAGCTCAAATGCTTCAGGAAGGGAAAGATGCAGTTGCTCCTTTCTGTTAAATGCATTCTCATTTATTTGTAGAAAAGCACAATGTGAAATTTATTTAAACTCATTCTGAACCTAAATTCTTTGTCCTCAGATGCATGCATTTGCACTGTCAGTTTAATCTTTTTTTTTTTTTTTTTTTTTTGAGTCTACTGATTTTGTGGTATTTTGAAATTAGAAAGAATGTTCATTAGTGTTGAAAAAGTATTTTTGCTTTATACAAATAAATGAAAAGATGAAACTATAAAAGTTTACTGGAAAGTTAGGATATTTGGATAATGAAGTATTTTCTAAGTGTGGCATCAAAGATAAAAATTTGATTACAAAAATAAAAAACCTACTCAGAAAACATCATAAATAAAAATTAATAGCAAATGATAAACAGGGAAAATGGCACCCATTTCACAAAGGGTTGATTGTTTTTTGAGATGACCTTTCTGATGAGATCCTGTGATTTGACACTTACTGCATATTAACCAAGGAGACTTGCTGTGGGAGGTCCTGGAGCAGAGGCCCCCTCCCTCACTGCAGGTTGTGGTGGGGTAGGTGTCACATCTTCTGAAGGACACAAGCAGTGTACCAGAAGCTAGGGTTTCTGACCACCAGATCCTCTTCCTGGGCTTCATCTGAGGAGACACTTCATCCAGAGTGTGAGCAAAGATATGGGCATTTTTTGATAGAGCAGGGCTGGGAGAAGAGGAAGCAAGCTAAGGGCTCAGAGGTAGGCAAGTGCTTGTTAAGCACAGGCAGGTCTACCATGGAATGCAGGATGTCATCTGATGATGGCAGAAATGACTGAAATATATGTAGAGCAGCTTTCTTCTACAAAGAAAAATGAATGGGCTGCATGCACGCTATATGTGTGGCCTAGAAAAGAGGCGTGAACACATGTACATCAGGGTAGAGTTATGATGGAGAAGTTTATGTATTCTTACATAAAAAAACAAAAGTGAAAGACAACATAACTTATTATATATTTACATATATTTCTTTTCATTTTTGTTGTCCTTTTCTCTGAGTATAGATTGCCTTTGTAATAGAGAAATCTGTTTTGTTTTCTGGTTTGGAGGCAGGGTCTCATTCTGTCACCCAGGCTGGAGTACAATGGTGCGATCATAGTTCACTGCAGCCTCCAATTCCTGAGCTTAAGTGATTCTCCCAACTCAGCCTCCTGAGTAGCTGGGACTGCAAGTAGTAGTAACCATGCCCAGCTCATTTTTTTTCTTTTATTCTGGAGAGACAAGGTCTTGCTGTATTGCCCTAGCTGATCTCGAACCCTTGGCCTCAAGCAGTCTTCCCACTTCAGCCTCTCAAAGTGCTGAGATTTTTTCTCCTGGATATCTGTCATTAATTATATTTTCTCCTCTTAGGTGGCCTTTCAAAGTGAGCCACCATGCTTGACCTAGAAAAATCTTAAAAGAACTTCATCCAAACCTGCAAAGTAATAAATGATGTTGATATACTTTATCCCCACAAATTCATTTTCATTCTCTTTCTCTCCTCTAAGTTCATACTAACATGGACTAGGGCTTTCATCTAGGAAAATGTATGTGACAATAGCATCTTCAGAAAAATCCAGCAAAGGGAACAGGCTGTTCTTGTAAGTAGCAGTAACTTTCAGCCATAGTTAGCAACTTTTGGTACAAAGGAGTCTGGGGCTTCTGGTTTGATTTGGGCCAGAGGATGCAGAACTATTCCCTAGAGTGCACTGTGGACACCTGCAGTCTCAAACCCAGGGGGTGTGGGGGGTGACAGAGGTCCAGTCACCAGCACTGTCATCCAGCAGGACACAGGCTTGTAGAGAGGTGCTCAGAAGCCCAAGGGCAGACTTGCTGCTGAGACTAGCCCTTGTGCATGCAGCATGTTGATATATGCCTTGTAGGTGAGGTGAGCCAGTATTCAAGGTTGAACACATGCTCAGCGAGTCACCTGGCACACTGAGTAAGCCATGAAACAGCATCTAGATAGGGGATGTGGTAAGGCTCTGGCCTGGAGATGTGATTTGCAGAGACTGTTGGTGTGATCTCTCTCATTTTCTCTGTGTTGCAGCCTCCCAAAGTGAAATGCCTGACCAAGATCTGGCACCCCAACATCACAGAGACAGGGGAAATATGTCTGAGGTGAGTTTCTTGTCTATTCTTTCTTCTATTCTTTCTTCTACATTTGTGAATGTCGTGTATGAGCGTTGGGCTCTTAAACACATTGTCTCCTCTGAGAGAAGACTTTGAAGCATGGCCAAGATTAGGAAGGGCTTAGACTCAGCTGAAGTAGCTGTGGTTGCCTGCCTGCTCCTAAACCCTACCCTACCTTCCGCCAACAGACCAGTGTCCTCTCATGGCCCTCTGGGGGCCACAGCCCTGCTACGTTCTTAGTGCAGCCTCCTTGCCTTCCCAGGATGGACTCCTGGGGTCCCTTATCTTGTTTCACTCCTATTAAAATAAAAGACCACATTCCCTCCCTGTGGCTGATTTTAGCTAAGATGAGAAAATATGATTAATGATAGATACCCAGGAGAAAAGGTGTAGATGGCAGGCTCAAGAGGACCTTGGGCACTTGTATTTAAGCTGCCCTCTCTACCAAAATGGTCCTGATAGGTGTCATGGCACTTAGGGCAGGCAGCCTTTGGAGCTTCATATCTGCTATGACTTGTGTCCCTGATCCCCAACATGGCAGAATGTCAGGGGTCAGTGATTTCTCCTCCTAAGTTTGCTGGAAAAGATGTATGGGTGGGTTCGTTGGTTTTTAAAATAAGTTTCACATTTGGGCTTTATTTTTTCTACACTTTGTCCCTTTCATTACTTTAAGGCAACAAGGTTGATTGCCGGGGCTTTGATACCAGACCACCTGGACCCGAGTCCAGCCCCCGCCCCACCTAGGGCAGCTATGAGACTTTAGGCTGGTTATTTACTCGTATGTACCTCACACTCAGCCAGTTTGGAAAGTAGGCACAAAGTGTTTCCTTAGCACATTTCTCCTACTTCTGACATGAAATGTGATTAGTGGCCTAAGTCAGTTCCATGCTCAACCTCCTCATCTCTTTTCTTTTGTTCCTCTCTCCTAAGTAAACACTAATCATCTTTGAAAGGAAATGTGTAAGCCATGGCTGCTGGAAATCTTAGAGCAGGATGCCTTTCTCTTCAGAAGTACAATTAGTGCCCATTTGCCCCTTTTATTTTTGTATAGACTGCTCCCTTTCTTTTTTTTTTTTTTTTTTATATAGAGATGGGGTTTCACCATGTTGGCCAGGTTGTTTTGATCTCTTGACCTTGTGATCTATCCGCCTTGTCCTCCCAAAGTGCTGGGATTACAGGCATGAGCCACCTCGCCCAACCTACTGCTCCCTTTCTTCACTATCAGCTTCAGTTTTCACAGATAGTTAGAAATACATTTTACCAGGCATACCTTTTTAAAAAGCATCTTCCCTTTTATTTGTCCTTTACATGTTGAAACATCAAAATTCCACCATCATTGATTGCAGGGTATAAATGCATTTGGTCCAGGCCCCCACTGCCCCGATTCCTCCTGTGCTTGCAAGGACACCTGGCTTGCTTTCTGGCGGGGCCACACTCTGCTTCCCTGTCTTGCCCATGCCTCAGTCAGAATTGAGTCCAGAATAGGAAGCTCTGTTGTCCCTTTTGCCGTCTTCTGGGAAATCAGATGATTAGCAAAGCCTGACAGGGATGAACAGAAGGTATCTTGATACAAAAGCCAGAAATCTTGAGGAAAAAGATTGTCAGATTTGACCACATAAAAATTAAGAACACAAAATGGAGGGAGAAATGATCAACTGGATTAACATCTTGGTATGTAAATAGTCCTTACTATTCATTATAAAAAAGATGGTTACTTCCTCTGGCAAAATGTGGCATTGGCTACAAATAGGTGATTCATAAAAGGAGAAATAGAGGTGGGCAGTAAATATCTGAGGAGGTGTTCACTCTCATCGGTAACCAGAGAAAAGTGCAGAAAACCATGAGATGTGGCTTACCGCTTATCAGATTGGCAGGCACAAATCTAATAAGTGGTAAGCCACACCTCATGGTTTTCTTGGCAGGCGACAGACAGTGAACAGGCTCTCTCATTGGAGGGTGCACATATTGGCACACCTTTCGTTGGTCCTTCAGTCATGTAGACTACCTTTAACTTGTATGTACCATTAGACTTGTCAGCTTCACTTCTAGGGATTTAATCTAAGGAAATAATGTGCCAGATCGATGTACAGGGACCACCTTGTTAGTGAAAAGCAGACAGTGTCCAGTGGCAGTGTTACGGTGTGTCCTGAATAAAGGGAAAGAAAAGCCCAGCCACCCCTCTGGTTTGTGGTGACCTCTGCTCTTCCCACAGCAGGACTGATTGGTGCCTGGTGCTCCATGGGCCTGACTTTCATTTCTGGCACACAGGAGCACTTTCCTCTTTTAGAGAGATTTGCTCTGGTTCCACTTTATCATCCCAGCAGGCGCCCTCCCCTTGCTCTGGCACAGGGTTAGACGCTCCATTTCTGTGAGATTGGAGGGCCCAAGTCAAGAACTCAGTTCAAGCTTCTCCTAGAGCCCAAGCTTCTGTTCCAGTTCCTGGGGTGTCCTCTGTCTCCTTGTATAATAACATCTCTGATAGCCAAGTGTCTCTGTCTCCTGAGCTCTCACTGGGACTATCCTCTGTGTGGCCAGGCTAGAACTTCCTCAGTGCCTGGGGGCATTGCACCCCTGATGGGCCTCACTGCTGTCCAGACTGGTGGCCACCACATGCTGGGCCGGCCTTGCCTCCCCATTACCTGCTCCAGCCAGATGCAAAGCCCTCCTGCTCTGCCTGTGCTGTTGATGGCAAAGCTCAGGGTGAGCTTCCTTCCCCTTCATTCAGCTAATATTGACTGGGCCTAGGCACTGACAGAGCAATTAGCATTCCCTGCTTTTATGGGTGAAACAGGCATTCGACAAATAAATGACAAATATATAACTGAAGGTTGCATTAAGATCTACATGAAAAAAGGATTAGCTAGATCTTCTAGTAACAAAATATAGCCACTAGGATTTGCCTTGGTTCCCAAAAAGTTATTCAAAAGTTGACAATTCAGATCTACAAGTCACCAATACCTCTGTAGGATAGAAAGACATCCAACCAGTTGGTAGGGTACATGATTTGAGTTTTTCTTTTTTATTTTCTTTCTTTCTTTTCTTTTCTTTTTTTTTTTTTTTTGACAGTCTTGCTCTGTCGCCCAGGCTGGAGTGCAATGGCACAATGTCAGCTCACTGCTACCTCCGCCTCCTGGGTTCAAGCAATTTTCCTGCCTCAGCCTCCCAAGTAGCTGGGACTACAGGTGCATGTCACCACGCCCAGCTTATTTTTGTATTTTTAGTAGAGATGGGGTTTCACCATATTGTTCAGGCTGGTCTTGAACTCCTGACCTCATGATCTGCCGACCTTGGCCTCCCAAAGTGCTAGGATTACAGACATGTTCCATCATGCCTGTCCTCTCCTTTTTCCTTTTTAGGAGTAAAAGTAAACTTTAATGGTCAATTTAAGGTTAGTTATCTGTTTTTTTAAACTGATCTTCATAGACAATTAAGATTATAACTTTGATTCAAACTCTACATACTTTTATCTTGATCTAAATTGACTTACGTGAATTTAAACAGACTCTAATTCAAAAAATTTCATTAGAGGTAACAATTATAGCCTGTAAATCCTGATATTTTATGTACAGATCAAAGCCACAGCGTAATAAAATAATTCAACAAATGCAAAAGTAATTTATCTCCAGAAGGAAGCTTGGCAATAAATTTTACTTTTTCAAAGTATGGAATGATCATTTAATCTTTTTTAAATTATTTTTTAAATTTTTTTTTACTTTTTAAGATTGCTGTGAAAATACCAGTCTTCTCTGTATCATCCCAGTTTGGGCATATATGCTGTGGAAGTGAGCACTGGAATGATCATTTCCATGCCAGTATATGATGTGCCTTTGCAGCCAGTAGACAGTAATGACCAGGACTCTCAGGTACTAGCTTCAGAAATAGGGCCTCACCAGGCCCCTGAATCCTGGTGTGCCTTCCCTGAGCATGGGCTCCCCACCTAAGGACTGATTGATATCCAGAATTTTGGATTAATCTTTTATCTTCAAGCTTTTTCTTTGGAACTTAAAAAAAGAAGAAAAGTTATTAACATGTCGTATGCTGGAAGCTCCTATTGGAGCTCCTATTGTTGTTAACCTGCATCAGCAGTGTTTCAGAGCATCAGTGCCAGTGAGCTGCCCAGGTTGAAAGAACAACACTGTTCATGAGGTGTGTGCCCTTGGGCATGTCTTCTCTGTGCCTTGGTTTCCTCCTGTATGAGACAGGGAAACAGTGATACTTCCTTCACAGGTGGTTATAGGCATTAAGTGAATTTAATGGCACAGCACCTAGGATTGTGCCTGACATACACACAAAAAGCTCTAAGCTTCGGTTACTCCTGTTGTCATCTTGTTACCATTGTTATTTTCTTTTTTTTTTTTTTTTTTGGAGACAGAATAGTGCCCACACTATTCTCAGGCTGGAGTGCAGGAGTGCGGGTGCGATCACAGCTCACTGCAGCCTCAAACTCCTGGACTCAAACAGTCCTCCTGCCTTTGGGACTACAGGCGTGCACCACTATGCCTGGCTAATTTTTTAATTTTTAGTAGAGACAGGAAATCACTCTGTTGCCCAGGCTGGTCTCAATCTCCTGGGCTCAAATGATCCTCCTACCTTACCTCAGCCTCCCAGAATGCTGGGATTATAGGCCTGAGCCACCACACCCAGCCACCATTGTCATTTTCTGAATATTAAATTGACAAATGTTCTTTGTGTGTTATTTTAAACGTGCTTTTTTTTGCCAAAACGTTCATGTCAAGGATTACAACAATAGACACACATAACACAAGACATTATAATCGAATATGTGTGTAACCTTGGAGGTAGAAATGCCTTCCTCAGCAAGAGGAAACTGACAAGCCACAGAGGAAAAGGTGGGTTTGATAAAAAGTAGATCTCCTGCATGGCATAGGTGAAGACAAAACACGTACCGAGAGGACTAGTTGGCAGCGTGCAGGGCGCCATGGCTGCTCCTCACTAACCACTGTGTGTTTCTTTGTCTTTTTTAGTTTACTGAGAGAACATTCAATTGACGGCACTGGCTGGGCTCCCACAAGAACATTAAAGGTAGAGTCTGTGCCTTGATCATAAGTTGTCCCCATGGTCCTCTCCCTACAGTAGCCAGCCTCCTGAAAAAGCAGCACATGTCCTTACCTGTCACATCCACATCAGTGGCCAGGCACAACCTACCTCCTCTTCTCCCCGCTACCTGGGGCTACTTAGTCAGTCACTGACCTTAGTCAGTTTGGGCCAGATGAACATCCTTGTCAGCTTTGCCAGGCACCATTCTAGAACCAGAGATAGGAGCTCAAACTGCAGGCTTCACAGCCAAACTACCCGCCACATAGGAAACCTCATGGCCACCATTCATTTAACAGGGATGTCTTGAGCTCTTCAGGCCACTAGATGTTGGAGAAAGAATAGCAAACTGATGTGCAGACCGCTCCCTATGGCCAGAGAAGACTGTCAAGTGTTGGGTACCTAACACCAGGCAGGGACCCTAAGGGAACAGTACAGTAAAGGGGGTTTTGGCTCGGGTCCAGCATCAGGGGACAGTGAAGACTACATGCAGTCCTGACTCAGCTCCTCTGAGCTGTAGTCTCTTCCACTGCGGGCAGCCCACCCAGTCTTTTCTCAGCCTCTCTCCATGCTGTAGGAATGTCCTGCCCTCTCAGAACTTTCCCTCTGCAGGCCGTGCTTCTACCTGGAAGGCAGTCCTCTTCTCTAGCCCTCTACCTGGCAGAGTCCCGTTCCCCTCAGGCTCAGAGGCTGTCATTGCCTCTGGAGCCTCTCCTCCCAGGGTGGGTGATCTGGGGAACCCATCTCGTGGACATTGCTGGCCTGCTGCCCTGCCCACCTGTCCATCCCCCTTCCTCAGGCCGAGGGCTCATCTTTACCCACACCCCAACCCTAGGCCTGGCTCACATTGGAAGGTCAGGGATGGGTGAGTGGATGGACTGATGGACTAGAGAAAGCAGAGAAGGGCAAATAAAATTACCAAATAGCAAAGAGTAGGGGACGAGCATGAGAACAGGCCTAAAAACTCTTGAGTTGATGAAGAGGAAAATGGAGAATGAATTTGTGATTCACAAATGGCAAATAGTACACATAGAACAATACTGGCTTTCAGTTTTAGGTAATGAAAATCTCTGATCCTTGAATTGTGAATCTTCCATGATTCTTTAAATAACTAAAGCAAAGTTATTAAGAAAACTTAGTAGCATGAGAGGTAATTAACTTGTCTACAACCCCAAGAGGCAGTAGATGTAACACAACAGACTTATTTTAAAGGTGGCTTTTTAGAAGTCAGACTGTATTTGGTGGAAACAGCTAAGAGTGATTTAAGGTGGAGCCCCTGTGCAGACACTGGCCTGTGGGCCCTGCTGTGCAGGAGTGGGCTTGTCAGGTCCAGCTGGGAGGGTGACTGATGCTCTCTTTGATTTGATATTCACTACCTGAGACTGCTCATCTCTTTGCATTTTCCAGAGTTGTGTGTTATACTTAAAGAGAAGTTGTTTTTATTTTCTATCTTGAGAAAAACAAGCCATGCTGAAGACAGGTTTTGATACAGTACAATGTATATTTCTTGATCATGAGTTTAAAAGACTTCAGGTGCACAATGGCCTGAAACTTGTTTTCTGTTTTCTTTTTTATTTCAGGATGTTGTTTGGGGATTAAACTCTTTGTTTACTGTAAGTATAGTGATCAGAATCCCAAGTTTTTCTCAATTTCCTTTTTGCTGGTTTTAAACATTGCATTAAGGTTAACACAAAACCATGTTAAAAAATGAAACATGGGCTGGGCACAGTGGCTCACACCTGTAATCCTAGCACTTTGGGCAGATCACTTGAGCCCAGGAGTTGGAGACCATGACCAAACCCCATCTCTACAAAAAATAGAAAAATTAGCTGGGTATAGTGGTACACACCTGTAGTCCCAGCTACTTGGAAGGCTAAAGTGAGAGAATTTCTTGAGCCTAGGAGGCAGAGGTTGCCATGAGTTCAGACTGCACCTCTGTACTATGCCTGGGTGATAGAGACTCTGCCTCAAAAGACAGATACACACACAAAAAACAAAAAACATGCTGGCTGGGCGTGGTGCCTCACACCTGTAATCCTAGCACACTGGGAGGCCGAGGCAGGAGGATCACTTGAGCCCATGAGTTCAAGACCAGCCTGGGCAACATAGCAAGACCTGTCTCTAAAAAAAAATAATAAATTAAAAAATAACCCACCATGCAAATAGTTACATAGTTACACCTTTTTTCTGTTGCACTTTTATGAGTCAGAAGTAGAACAGTGAGATGGGGAATGAGGGACCTTTGCAATGACATGTGGGGAGGTTGTCTGGGGCAGGGGACACAGCAGTCTGCCCTGCTGAGGTGGTTGACCATGCTTTCTGGGGGACAAAGCTGATTCCACTTGCTTTAGCCCCTTCCAGCAGGGTGGCCATTAATTACCCTGGGCTCACTTGGCCCAGTTCATGTCTGTGCCTGTGGCTGCACTGGCCAGCCCAGGGAGTGGTCCTGTCACCTCCCACGTGTCCTAGTTGGGGTGGATGGTTATGTGATTACCCAGGCTTCAAGGCTTTTCACACATGCAGAACCTCAGAGTTGTCTTTTTGTCAGTGATGAGCTGCTGCAGCTTGCTCTTCTCAGGAGGCAGCACTCCTCAGACAGTGGCCTTTAGGGCAGGAAGAGGCTAAATGGACTCAACTAAAAGCTGTTGGTTGGATTTTTTTTTAATACAATATTATACGTTCCTTTGAATTTTTACTTTTTGATTCATAAAAGTGCTTTTAAAGAAATAAGCTTCGGATATCTGTTTGTGAAAAAATAGGTTTTGCTATTTTTGATAAAACCTAAGGTGCCTCTATGATCTTGGATAGTCCACCCAGGCCAGTGGGTTGTTTTCGGGGCATCCTCCTGGCCGGTGTCATGTGGGGCATTGGCTGTGGCCTACAGCAGATGCACCTGCAGGACTCAGTTGACTAGGGGCGAGTCTGCTCTTCCTTGTCCTGTCATCTGAGGGCACAGTATTCTTGTTCTTATCTTCAGCAAAAGAAAAAAACAGCAGAGCCTTAAACTAAACTGTGAGTCCCTGACTACCTTTTATCTTTCTGTCTGATGTTACCTGGAGAATCCCTGTCACACAAGCAGAGAAACCAAGCATTTCCAGTGATTTCAGGCTCACCCTGAATCTTCGTGGGAGGTCATACCTGATAGAGACCTGGACTCGACAGTTTTCTGCTGGTCTTAGCCACTTTGTTCTGCTTCTGTCTTCGGCTTTTTCTTTGAAGCGAATGAAGTTTTATTTCTGGAGCCTAATTTGAAATCTGTCTGGCAGTTGTGCTCCATTGTAATGTTGAGTCTTGGCATCTCCAGATTTTATGAGAGAGCCAAAGAGGACAGATGCGAACTCAGGCCCTTCTAGGGGCCCACATACCGTCATTGTCACCAGCCACCATGATGACTTTTTCTGGAGCCCACCATGTCTGCCTTAGGTTCCTTGGCTCTGAATAGGTTTTGACTGGCGACTTGCTACAGGGAAATTAATGGGAGGAAAGTAAAAAAAATAATACAAAAAATTAGCCAGGTGTGGTGGTGGGTGCCTATAATCCCAGCTACTTGGGAGACCGAGGCAGGAGAATTGCTTGAATCCAGGAGGCGGATGTTGCAGTGAGCTGAGATCGCACCATTGCACTCAAGCCTGGGCAACAAGAGTGAAATTCCGTATCAAAAAAAAAAAAATTTTTTTAAGAGAAATCTGCTACAGCCATCTCTAAGTGCTCCAAAACTTTGTAAATTCTGATCAACTCATTTATTTTAGGTCTAACATACAGTAAAGAAGATAAGGAATTTGGTGTGTCTGATATAGTCTTTATATAATATGTGCTTTACATTTTTGCCTTTTTCTAGGACTTGGAATCTAGTTTTCCAAACGTGAATGACTATAGAGATTTACAGTTTTTCTTTGCTATTTTGTAACATTTTAATGGTCACAGCCGTATTAATCTCCAAGAACATAGTCCCCAAACTTAACATAGTTCCTGAAGAAAAATATGGTTGTCTTGACAATGATCCATCGTACAGCCTGCATTGGAAAGTAATGACTCATCATAAGGACAAATTGAGCCCCCTGATTTTTTCTTTTTTTGTTTTTGAGACAGAATCTTGCTCTGTTGTCCAGGCTGGAATACAGTGGTGCCATCTCAGCGCACTACAACGTCTGCCTCCAGGTTCAAGCAGTTCTGTTTCAGCCTCCCAAGTAGCTGGGACTACAGGCATGTGCCACCATGCCCGGCTAATATTAGTATTTTTAGTAGAGATGGGGTTTCACCATGTTGGCCAACCTGGTCTCAAACTCCTGACCTCAGGTGATCTTCCTGCCTCAGCCTCCCAAAGTGCTGGGATTACAGGCATGAGCCACTGTACCCAGGCGAGCCCCCTTGATTTTCAACAAGAGGAATGAGCAGTATGAAGATAAGACTCGGTCTCTGATCTGAAGTCCAGAGTGCTTCTTGGGACTGAGAGGCGTAGCCATTCTAGTGCTTTTCCAGGAGAGAATGGGTCTCGCACCCTCTCCTGCGTCTGGGGACATGAGCCTAGCAGCACTGCCCTGCAGTTTGCTCAGGTTCCAGACGTCATTACTGGCTGTGAGTGGGAGTCTTGGTGAAGCAGAGTAAGGAGATAAAGGAAAGTTCAGAGAAGGCCCCAAGAGAACCCATTGGTTTGAAAAGTCAAAGCTGTTAATCACAAAAGGAAAAGTTAATTTTTATGGAAAAGAAGGGGATTTTTATCTGGAAATGCTTAAGAGAGTGGTTTTCATTCTCCAGTTACCACAAATAGCATTAGAAATGAATGTGATTGCTGTTTTCTCCATCTTCACCAAACTTTGTAGAACTGCATGCCAGCTTATCTCTGACATGTCAGAGATACCTTCTTTCAGTCAGTTGTCAATCACCATTTTGAAAAAAATACCCATATGTTCGATACTTTCCTATCACAAGCTCTTGAGTTCTTGGTGGGATTCTTAGCTCTCCAGTTTGGGCTGTCATTTGCTAATTAAACTTCTTACTGTGTCATGAAATGAAGACTTTAACAGCAGAAAAACAATTCTTCCAATGTTTACTAAGTTTCTCTCTTTTTAAGGATCTTTTGAATTTTGATGATCCACTGAATATTGAAGCTGCAGAACATCATTTGCGGGACAAGGTGAGCCAGGTTATTCTAGGTTGATGTACTTGTCACAAAGATGGTTACAACCGTCTCTTGATTGGATAAATAGGAAATTGAGAGTGGTGGGATGCAAGGCTGGAATTCAAAGCAATTTGTAAATAATATGGTATAGTAAATGTTTGTAACCTCAGGAAAATGCTTTACCCAAGGTTAGAGAGGATGGGTGTGTGTTTGTTTTTTGTTTTTATTGAGACAAGATTTCACTCTGTCACCCAGGCTGGAGTGCAGTGTTGCAGTCGTGGCTCACTGCAGCTTCCACCTCCTAGGCTCAAGTGATCCTCCTACTTCAGTCTCCTGAGTAGCTGGGACTACGGGCAGATGACACCACACTCAGCTAATTTTTTTACTTTTCTTTTTTGTAGCAATGGGGTCTCACTTTGTTTCCCAAGCTGGTCTTGAACTCTCTTGGCCTTAAACGATCCTCCTGCCTTGTCCTCCCAAAGTGCTGGGATTACAGGTGTGAACCACATCGCCCACCTGAGAAGTGATTTTTATTTCATGTGATTTCCTAGTGGAATTTAGTATGAGTAATTTATAACAGGTATAGCACTAGCATGGTGGCGTTGTGATTACACCTGTAATCCCAACCTTTGGGAGGCCAAGGTGGGCAGATTGCTTGAGCTCAGGAGTTTGAGACCAGCCTGGGCAACATGTCAAAACTCTCTCTTTACAAAAATTAGCCAGGTGCATGGTGGCACACACCACCATGTAGTGGTCCCAGCTACTCAGGAGACTAAGGTGGGAGGATTGCTTATGCACAGGATAGTTGAGTGAGTCAAGATTGTGCCACTGCACTCCAGTCTGGGTGACAGAGTGAGACTCTGTCTCTAAATAAATAAATAAATAAATAAAGGGTAGGAACATAGAAGGAAAAATGGATGGTGTCACACCCTCCCAACCTCCAGCAGTCCACCTTATCCTTCCACACTTTTTGCTGAGGTCATACACATTCATACACATTTGGTTTTGATTTTTACCCAAAATAATGAAATCCTATTCATTACTCTTCATAATTTTTATTTAGTTTTAGTTAGTTTTTAGGGCAGCACGCTGAGCTTGTAAAAGTTCAGAGAGCTCCCCCTATTCATTATTTTTCATCTTCAGTTCCACTGCTAAAAAGTTTTCTCGTCTAATGCAGTGCATAAACGATTACTCATTCATTTCAGAAGCCACATTATATTCCATAAAGAGGCTCCACTATATTTTGTTTCTAACCATTGTCTTCTCGGTGGGCATTCAGGTTTTCTTCTTACGGGATTTTTTTCAACTACAAACAATAATGTAATAAATATCTTTTGTGCACACATCTTAAATATGAGGGTTTTTATTTCTGCAGAAGAGAATCCTAGAACTGGCATTACTAGGATTGTGTGTGTCCTTAATTTGAATACCTTTTGCCAGGTTGTTTTTCCTTGAGGCTTTCCAGCAGCACAGGCAGACAGGCGCCTGTTGCCCTGAACACTCTGCTCCATGGAGATGTACTTTACTTTCTGAACTTCTAGAGAGGTTGGGCATCTTTTTGTTTAAATGCGGCATTAGCTGTTTGCATCGCTAAATTACTTGTTCTTATTTTTGAGTCATTCTTATATTAGATTGTTTGATTTCCTTTGAATTTTAGGAGTCTTTGTTGGAGATGTGAATCTGGTCAGTCACTTTTGCAAATACCAGGGATTAGCCACAGTTGCTACTAGATTGTGCTTCTATCTTGCCTATTTACAAACGGATTTGAGATCTTCCAGTAAGACACCTGTTTAAGAAGATGGTTTACCTAGAAAGAATATATTAAAACTCACTGGGAAGAAAAAAGTACAACAAAACCCAAGCTGAAAGAATTAGAGTCACTGAATGTCACATTTCTACTGTGCTTGAGTAGCAAGGCAGCAGTAGTTTGAACTGTGTGATAAAAGAAAGCAAAAGAAAGCCTTGAGGGGAAGCACTGTCAGCCAAGGGGTCTAAAATGACGTTACCGCTGGCCCAGTGCAAAGCGCATAGAGCAGGAGCCTGCAGACAGGCCATGTGTGGCTGCGGCTGAGGCGGCTCAGACTAGCGGGGGCTCTGGCTAGATTTGGTGGTAGAAGCTCGCGTTCCATTCTCTGAACCAGATTCCCTGTGGCAGCCTTGCCATTGCAGCAGTCGGCCAGCACCGCTGTTTGCTTGGCTGAAGTTGCCTTTTTTTTTTTTGAAACAGTCTCACTTTGTCACTCAGGCTGGAGTGCAGTGGCATACTCTCAACTCACTGCAACCTCCATCTCCCGGTTCAAGCAATTCTTGTGCCTCTCAGCCTTCTGAGTAGCTGGCGCCGCCACACTGGGCTTATTTTTGTATTCTTAGTAGTAGAGATGGAGCTTTACCATGTTAGCCATGCTGGTCTCAAACTCTTGGCCTCAATTGACCCGCCCACCTCAGCCTCCCAAAGTGCTGGGATTACTGCACCCAGCCTGACATAGCTTTGAACACAGTTCTAAAACCCCTCTAGCTAGTTCTAGGCATCGTACTGAATGTTCAGAGCCTTGGCTTCTGTCCATGTGAGTTAGACCAACTGTGTGCCAAGACTGAGTAGGGCGTTCGAAATGTGTCCTACCAGGTCCTCGCTACAGTCTTCAGCCTGAGTTCAGTGCTGAAGTTCAGGCAGGTGCTGCCTGACCACTGCCCCAAAGAGTGGGCAGGAGCGCCTCCGACAGGGAGGCAAGAGAAGTGCTGCCCAGCATGCATTCTGCTCAGACTCATAAAACAAGTGGCAGGCACAGTGAGCACGGGGAGTGGTGCAGTGCAACCAGGCAGGCAGAGCAGGCCGTCTTCTGAGGCTGGCGTTCTGCCGAGGAGGTGAGCTCTGTTCTAAGGGCCGGGGCAGCAGGCCTCCTCAGGAGAAATGGCAGTGGTGTGAGGCAGCCCTGGCCGAGGCCAGCACCTCAGCCCTATGCTCACAGCACCCCATGGGGGCAATCAGCCCCCGACCTCTGCTTTCCATTGGTGGTCCTGATGGGCTTGTGTTGTCTGGCAAAGCCTTGGGCTTGGTACTGCACTGACAGGCCCTGGGCAAATGCACCCCTTGGCCCACCCCTTGCAGGCATTCGTAGTGGCACTCCTCTCTGCTGTCGCTGGTGAGGACTAGCCCTTGTGGACCAAGCCTTGTCAGATAGAAAATGATGGCAATAGGAGCATTCTCACGGCTCCAGGTGGAAAGAGGTCTTACATTTTACCATTCTTTGTATGAAATAAGACTTCATATTCCTTATTTGTATGAAATAAGACTTTGCAACTGATATACTTTTAACACCAGTAAAATGGACCTAAGATCTCCAAACAGTGATGCTTGCACATGAAGCCTAAGCAGTGCTGCGGCCCCACCCATGCCTTCCGCTGAGTAATGGTCACAGTTGTCGAGTGCCCTTCCTTAGGTTCACTTGTTCATCGCTTGTTTGGCTGGTGGCCACTTATGTGCCTGGAGTGGTGTGAAGTGCTCAGGGACTGTGGCAGTGAGTCTCTGTCCCTGTGGTGCACACATTCCAGCATGAGGAGATGGAGCATAGGTGACCAAACACAGCTAGGCGCCATGGCTCAAACCTGTAATTCCAGCACTTTGGGAAGCCGAGGCGGGCAGATCACTTGAGGTCAGGAGTTCGAGACCAACCTGGCTAACATGGTGAAACCCATCTCTACTAAAAATACATAAATTAGCCGAGCATGATGTTAGGCACCTGTAATTCCAGCTACTTGGGAGACTGAGGCAGGAGAATCACTTGAACCCAAGAGGCAGAGGTTGCAGTGAGCCAAGATCATGCCATTGTGCTCCTGCCTGGGCAATAAGAGCAAAATCCCATTTCAAAAAAAAATATAATAATAAGTAAAATTTTTAAAAATAGGTGAACAAAACACAGAATGTAAGGTGGAGAGCTGGTCATGGAGGGCCGGATGGTGAGGGAGGAGCACTCCAGAAAGCCTCGGCTGCCAGTGCAAAGGCCCTGAGGCAGGAATGTACTGTGGAGCTCAGGGCAGAGAAATGAGGCCATTATGACTGGTGCAGGTCAGAGGGATGGAATAGTAGGAGCCAGGCAAGCTCTTTGCACTTGTTTCTCACAACAGCCCCATTGGGGCGGGTACCATTATTATCCCCATTTTGCTGCTGAGAACACAGCCACGAAGAAGCTGAGATTGGCCATGATTAAGTAGCCCATTGGGGGCAAATCCCAAGACTTGGACCCACCTCGATCCGGTTCCAGAGTCTGTGGTTTCACTTGGGCCCTGTGCTTCGTGTACCTTGGGGTAGGAGAGGAGGAGGGAGGACCTAAGGTCTCCAAACAGTGATGCCTGCACATGAAGCCTAAGCAGTGCTGCGGCCCCATCCATGCCTTCTGCTGAGTAATGGTCACAGTTGTCGAGCGCCCTTCCCTAGGTTCACTCGTTCATCACTTGTTTGGTGATGGGGCTGGAGCATGGGGCCTGCTGCACGCATGGACGCTGGGCTCTGTGCTGGGTGAGGTGAGCAGGGGGACTACAAGTACATGGCATCTTTTTGTCCTCCAGAATGTGGAGAGGCAGGGGCATTTATGGGGTCTTCATTTCACAGCCTGTAAGCTTGTGAACTGACAGTGAAGTAGGAGCAGCCGAAGGGGTTTTATTATTACGTCCCAGGAGCAAGGCTTTATGTTTTGTCCAAACGGCCAAGCTCCCCTAACAAAGAGAAGCTCTGCCTTTATATAGGCTTACACTCTAGATATTACACGAGAAAGGATCTTAGGTTTACAGCCTTAGGTTTACACTTGTAATTACAAGTGAAAGGGTCTTGGTTTTACAGCTTTAGAAATCACATATGAAAGGGTCTTGGGTTTACCGTTTTAGGAATTACATGTGAAAGGTTTCTGGTCTCTGGATGGAGGAGTGGGGTGGGGGTTTGACCTTGTTTAAGTAAAAACAGTGTCTTCCGGAGAGATTCCCCCATACCATGCCTGCTATCTTATAGGAAGGTGATTTAGGAGGCACCAGTCGGCCAGCCTTTTCTTCTATTGAAATGTAGTATTGAAGTTAAGGGGGAGGTGATCCCAGATGTCTGGCTCTGGGGACTGTGGAAATAGCCTTGAGAAGGTTTTGTAAAAGGACAGGCAGGGTTTCTGCACACCCCCATTTGTTGCGGGGTAAAGGCCCATGTGGGAGGCTCCAAACGCCATCCTGTAGACAAATAGGGCAGTCGGCAGGGCAGAGGCACCTGGATAGACTCAGAGCATTCCACTTTCTCACCCTGAGACCAGAGCAAATCATGGGACCATATCCATAGCCTCAAATTGGGAACTTGCCCGCCCTGGACAGGGTCGCCATGCTAATTAAGGGTGTGGCAGGAGGGCAGGCACATGGTGCCCAGCTGGCCAGGGCCATGCTCCAGGCAGGATCTCCCCCGTGAGAGGGCATTACAGCAGCAGTGAGGTGTACACTGAGCACCAGGGTGTGCCCTGCATGTTGCCAGGTGTCAGGATTATACAGTGGAATCAGCAGGCAGGCTAGACTGAGGCTTAGACAGGAGGACTGAGGCATAGCTAAGGAAATGGAACTCATGCCCACTAAGAACTGTGATAACTGTGCTGTATTCCCTGTGCAGTGGGAGCTGCATGGCATTGATGGGACTGAAGCAGTGTGATCCTGCAGGGACATCTGGGACTTAGCAGCTGTGTTGTAGGAGTGAGAAGGTTAAGAGCTCCAAGTCACTCTTAAGGCTTATACAATCCCATGGGATTTTACTCCTAACCTTGGGGAGACCAGATCCAGGGACAAACCTGGGCCAGTGACCCAGATCTGAGAAGTTCATCTCATCTATACTGGCCTGGGGTGATTCCTAGGTCCACACCGCCTTTGGTCACTGGCCACCTGCACTATTCAAGAATGCATGAGGACAGACCTCTGCAGCACACCAGCTCTCTTCTGAGTGGGGTAGCCATCCTCAGGTTGGGGACTGTACATGGGCTGGGAAGAGCAGGCCCATTTTAAATAGGTAGAAAGGTCCAGGGAAATCATCCCAGGAAGACAAATCTAGAAACAAGGGTCTTCCTGAGAGCAGCAGCTGTGGCTCAAACCTACTGTGGCCAAAGGAGTATTGGCTTTGTGACCTTGACTACACTTTTCTGGGCTTCACTTTCCCTGCCTGGAAAATGAGGAGGGATAGATGCTTCCTTAGGGTCCCTCCCACTCAGGCCTTCTGCACGCTCCCCTCAGCACACCCAGCACTGTGTCTTGCATGCAGTAGGCACCTGAGTCGTGGTGAAAGGCACTCGGACTCGGCAAGATCCTGGTCCTTCCACCAACTTGGCGACCACAGGGGGCCTTGGTGCTGGTAGATCTGACTCATCCCTGAAGTGCTGCTTCACTCACTCACTCACTCTTCCTGTTCTTCTTTCTGTCCCTGATCCTCTCACTCCATAGGAGGACTTCCGGAATAAAGTGGACGACTACATCAAGCGTTATGCCAGATGATAAAAGGGGACGATTGCAGGCCCATGGACTGTGTTACAGTTTGTCTCTCACGTGAAACAGCAGGAGGTAACCCCCTCTCCCGTCCTCACACTCCCTCTGTCCCCTGGATTGCCCCAGTCCTGTGACCATGTTGCCCTGAAGAAGACCATCTTCATGACTGCTCATTGTAGATGGAGAATTCAGCATAAATACAGCAAGAAAATGTGTTTGGGCTTCTGAAGAGTTGTCTGCTTACCTTAACATGTTTACTTTTTTGAACTTGTACTGTATAGGCTATTGGTGAAATTCTTAAGAAGTTGTAATGAACTCAAAATTGAGGCCAGAGCTTGCTTTCCCTTTTCCCCAACAAAATTGGTTTTCTGCACAAGAGATGCTAATGATGTGTTCAGTGTAACTCGCAGATTGACAATAAGATACCCACTACAAACTATGATTGGATGCAAAATCTCTTAGCTTCTTTCACCAATGTTGGCCCTGCCTAGATGTTGTGAAGCTTCCCAGAATGCATAGTCATTCACTGTAGATCTCTTATTGAAATGCATATTTTATTTAATGTAAGTATATTTTGGAACAGATTTGTAATTTGTACAATTTAATGCTTTAATTATTTTTTCTATTCTCATTTAGTTTGTACTTTCATTGTATAGAGCAGACAGAAAGATGTTGAGTCAAGCAACTATTGAAGAGAAATACAAAGAAAATATGAAAGGCACATTATTCATTTTGTCCAAATGCAATGAGAATCTCTTAAAAATCAGCTTTTACTTTCAGGTCCAGATGTGGCAAGGACATTTTGGAGCCCTTTGAAGCTAGATTTGGATGCTAAAAACAAAAAGGCAGGGAGCCCATTCTCACGTGCTGCCCAGAGGACACTGGCTGGAGCCTGGACCAGCTGGGGTTGGTGTTTCTGCAGTGGTCATGTGATTGTGAGCTGGTAGCTCCTTATCAGAGCACCAGACCCTGCTGTCTTAGGAGACAGGAGTGATGCCTCAGGAATCAGCCCAACATCTGATGCCACTGAGACTGTACCTGTGGCCTCCTGAGTTTGCTGTGTCTCCAGGCCCTGCCTAGAGGTAAGCCTCCTAGGCCTGGGAGGACCAGGAGTCAACAGTGGCATATGCCATCCTTAGCAAAGTTAACGTATTGAAGAGGAAGAGCCCCCAAGAGAGGCAGGTGGATTTACTCCAGCATGTAGACATTTGAACCAGTGAAATCAAACACAAAATAAATGTCTGTCTAGTTTCATTTGCTGCCTGCCTAACACTCTCAAATTTAACTGCCAGCTTCCTTAGACCTCTGGATTTCCCCATCTGCCGTCTTCTGGGTTTAATTTGTTTTTCTTAATTTATAGAATCTCTGATTGTGAGAGCAGTCTGTCACAGAGACCTAGCAGGTGAGGAAGGTAGGCCTTGCTTCCTGTTTGCACCCGTTAGACTTGAGGGTGGTCCCTGGCTAATGGGCCACACAGAGCAGGGAGAGTGAGATTGGATAGAGAGAATGATGGCATCTGAGGAGCTCGGGCTTGTCCAGGAGACACATTAATCCCCACCTCTCAGGACCTAGGAGAGAGAGGAACTGTAGCTTCACACTTTTCCTCTTGCCAGCTGAGCACTAGGCATCCTCTCTAGGCAGGAAAGGAGCCAGCAGCTAATTCCTGCCCCCTGTGACCCAGGAAATGAGGTTCTCTGCCTGGTGCCAGTCCCAGGCCCAAGTCAGGGCACATCCCATAGTAGTAGTTTGGGCTGCCTGGAGCTTCCCAGCTGGTGGTGCAGGTATTGATGCAGGACTTTTCAGAAGAGCACTTCTGTGGGAGAAATGATGCCAGCGCCTGCTGTCCAGTGGAGACATTTATGCAGCGTACGTGAAAGACAGTGTGCCCCCCAGACCACACTGAAAGCGGTAATATCAATTATTCTAACATCAAAGTATTTGCACAGTAGAAAAAGACTTTGCTTATAATCAGGGAGTAAGCAAATTCTTTTAAAATGTCCAGATAACTGAATCATCCCATTCTGTCCAGTGGAAATCCCCCAGAGATATTTTGCACACACACACCCCATCTTAAGAGCATACCCAGATGCAGCCCATCACAGTAAGCAGCTGGTGTTGTCCTGGGTGCTTGGCCAGTGGGGCCCATGGTTGCCTTTGGGACCTTCTGGCTTCTTGGCATTCCCCTCCCTCTTTCACAGGCCAAAGTTACATTTCTGGCTCCAGTGCATATGCCCCCAACCAACGGGGTACTAGTTGGTGATTTCTGATTTGCCAGGTGATGAAAATCCCTAGACTCAGCCAAAAGGCCAGTCCTGGAAATAGGTGGGAGTGGGCAGGCCCTTGGGGAAGTGAAGCTCGTGGGCAGCTCTGACATCCAGTTGGTCATCCAAAACCTTTGCTTCCTGAATCCTGGTTCTTGGCTGTACTCGAGAGAGTCCTCCTGACTATTGCTTAGAATTTGATGCGTAAGCTGTGTGGTTTTCAAGCACTCCTAGAAGGAAACAGTTCCAGGGTAAACCTCTCAGAAGGCTCACCTCTTACTTCTGATCTTCTAAATAACCTACCAGCCGGTGACTACCCCTTTGTAGTCTTTCTACTAAGGAGGCGAAGCAAGAGTGTTACTGAGATATTGAAAATGGATCTCAACCATGCCCCTTTTCTCCTGTAGCTGCTCGTCTGTGTTTCCACCAGCTTTATTTGCCGAGCACAGAGCACAGGGAACTAGTGTCTTCACCTGCCCTTGTCTCTAAGCATGGAAGCCTGAGAGGCTGCTCGGGAGCTAGAACATGGTGAATGCATGTTCTGAAGGATCATGCACCTAGTATCTGGCACCTCACATGATTCACAGCACCTGTGCATGTTCTCCCCTATCCCTGGGTACTTGCATACTTGTCTGGAAAGACCTTGTAGGGTACAGAGCAAGAGTGTTCGTGGATAGGCCAGTCTCAGCAGAGAGTCCTGGCCCATTCACAGGCCATCTGCTGATAGATCCAGCATGTTTTTTTCTTATGGCAGCAGAAAGATTGAATAAGCCTTCTGCTGGATTCTAGACCCAAAAAGAAAGAAAAACCCCAGAGGGCAAACTCCCCGGCAGTGCTGATCACAAAACTCTTGTCACAATCTGCAGTGAACAAACACCACTTGCTGTTCCATGAGGTTGCTCTGCTGCCACTCCCCACCTCCACTTATTTCAAGAACTGCTGTGAAAAATCAGTTCCAGTTTCTTCTGTAAAACCCACGGCACTACTGGTGCATTCTGATTTACCTTTGTTAAGTAGAACCTTCTTATTCCCTAAGAGATTTTCAAAGTAAGTCACATATTCCTGCTTAACATCACCCTTTTTGCCGATAATCAAGCAGGTTTTTTTTTTCATGTAAGAATTCCAACAAGAAGATGTAAACCATCAGTTCAGGATTGTTTTTATTTTCTTTTTCTCTTTTTTTGAGGTGGGGTCTTACTCTGTCACCCAGGGAGGAGCTAGAGTACAGTGGTGTGATCTTAGCTCACTGCAACCTCTACCTCATGGGCTCAAGCAGTCCTCCCACCTCAACCCGGGACCACAGGCATATGCCACCATTCCCAGCTAATTTTTTGTATTTTTGGTAGAGATGGGGTTTTACCATCTTGGCCAGGCTGGTCCCAAACTCCAGAGCTCAAGCAATCTGCCTGCCTTTGCCTCCCCAAGTACTGGGATTACAGGTGTGAGCCACCGTGTCTGGCCTTCACGTTGATCCATGTTTAACTTCAGAAATTCGTTTGCTACACGTTCGCTATTCTTTATAAGTCTAGTAAAATGTTGATATATAGTCTTAGTAAAATGTTTAACTTCTTCTTTGCCAAAGAATAATTTGAAAAATGAGATAAACCTGTCACTCCCCTCATTCCATCATCCTATAGCCCTGCCTAAAATAAAAAATACTGAACAGCTGAGAGGGGCTGATTCAGAGGTGTCTATATTGCCTATCTACACTGCCTCTCTTACCCCAGGTTTCCCTGGGTTACTGGAATTTATTTATTGAAAGAATTATGGTTAGAAAAAATAAAGTTCTTTAAGAAACCCACTGATGGGAAAATTGGGGACCCTGCATTGTTAATATCTGTTTGTTCACACTGAGTTATATAAAGAACTGAATGATCTCTTCAGGAAATTCAGCTTAGGGCTTGTTCATTCTCATTGGCAAATTCACTGAGCCAGAGTTCTTCCAGGGAATTCACTGTTTTTTGGTGTTTTTTTTTTCAGCTTATGTCAGGGCCAGCTGGAAATGACAGTGCCTGCCCCAAGAGTTCCCTGTGCTGGAGAAGAGAACACCTGTGAACAGGGCCTCCATGCACAGCCGACTGGGGTAAATCTTGACAGGGAGGCACCAGTAACCATGAGAGACTTATAGAGTAGTGTGGTGGCTTAGCACTTCCATTTTGTCTCTTTCTTGATCCCCTGGTCCACAGTTCATGTGTGGGTGTTTCCCCTGCTCTGATAACCTAGGTGATGCCCAGGGATGCTCTTGTGGCCTACAAGGCCTCCTCTGTCAGCATTTGTTGTATTTTTCAGTGTGGGGTTTTCATCACCTCAGTGTCCAACCTCATGACCTTCCTAGCAACTCATCACTCCTATATCATTCCTGATGCCTAATGTTGGAAGATTACTTTGTCTCAAACTAGTCATTGATATTACCGGATATCCCTTTCTAAAAATATGTATTCCAGCCTCAATGACCCTGTTCCCCACTGCTCTTCTTTCCTCTCCTAACCATGGTGAGGTGGAGGAGCTATAGCTGGGTGCAGCCCTGTGGATCAGTAGCCTTCTTTCCTATTCCTAAGAGGTTTCTGCCTCAAGTTAGTAGTTAGTTTGGAAAGAAAATCTGTCTCCCTGGGTGTGATGCTGTGGCAAGGAGCTCCAGATAGTGTGGGAGACACAGGTGGAGTCTAGTGACTCCCTGGATCTCATTCACATGGCTGTGGCTCTGCCACACCAATCACAGTGGCATGTGTCAGAAACCATCATCAGTGTAGGAAGGACAGTGGGTGTGGAAGAGCTGGCCAGACATCCAGGTGAGACTGAGACCCATGGGGATGGCCGCCCCACATCCTCCCCACTTCACTGCCAGAGAGATTTATGAAACACCTTTTGTAAGCACTCCTGTGCCTGGCATACAGAGCCCATTGTGACTGGGCCCCTGTGCACCCTGCTAGCCACTGCCCTGAAGACCCTGGCCTCAAAGTAGTGCTGTCATGCTCTAAGATGAGGTCCACTCTTCCAAGACACTCAGCCTCCCTCTTGGGACTCCTTCAAGATTTAGTTCATATAGTGCCACTGCTATGAAGTTATTGCTGCTCTTACTGGTAGAAAACACTTTGAGTATCCTCGTCTTTCCCAGGCTTCCAGAAGCACCAAGAGTTTGGACTGCACTTACTCACATATGTATTCCTGCCTCTCCCAGGAGTCAGCATCTGGAGTACAGGCCCAGTAACTGAGTAGGTTATTACAATGTGATTATTGGCTGCTGAGTAAATATGTAGTAGCTTAAGAGCACAGCACACCAACTACAAGCCTGCTTGTGGCAGTCAGCTAGGAGCTGGGTGCCATGGCCAGCCCAGACAATAACTGAGGATGGTGGCTGGCACCAGCTGGGTGAGGTAACTGCCCTTTCATCAGCTGACAGACACCAAGGCTGAGCAGAGTTTGCTTTGCTTGAGTAAATAATACTGTGCGAAAATGCTGCAGAAAGGAAATAATATCCAGGAGATTCTAAGGATAAACATGATTTTGGAAATGCAGGATCAAAAAAATCATTTAGGAAAGAAAAATCCACGTTTAGGAAAATGCAGTAAATAAAAAGCCGTAAGTAGGCACTAGGCCAAAGTGAAAAGGAAACAGAATGAAACTATAAAAGAAGCTAGATGAGGAAACTAAAATCATCATAAGTGAACAGCAAAGGGCAGAATTGACGCTGAAAAAGTAGATCAATGATGTGGAGACAAACGAGGAATTTTCCCAGAATGCAGAAGAAAACAGACAAAAGCCACTGGAAGGAAGGTAACAGAAAGGACAGAGGGGACTTGTACTTGCAGCTTGAGTAACAAGGATTAGATTTACCCTCCTATATGAAATAAGCAAAAACCCAACAATATCTATCGGTTTTCAGGCTTTCAGACACTGGACATCAGGCAGTTCATGACAGCGATTTTAATTAACAGTCTCCTAACATAACAGAAATGTCCAAGATACAAATGAAAATCACTTATCATACCAAGAACCAGGAAAACTGCTACTTAAAAGAGAAAATGCAATAAACTTACACTAATGAGATGAATCAGATGGAATTTTCTTATATTTTAAGGCACCCCATCATAAAAATGTTTCAGAAACTAATTATGAATTGTTCTGAAACAAATGAAAAAATGGAATATCTCTACAAGAATATAGAACTTATAGAAAACCAAGTGGAAATTATTGAACTAAAATGTGCAGTGACAGAAACTTTAAAAATTTATTGGATGAGCTCATTAGTAGAGTAGAAATGACAGAAGATATAATCAGCAAATTTAAGGACAGATCAATAGAATTTACTAAATCTGAACAGAGGAAAACCAAAAAGGGGGAGTGCAGGAGGACAAAGCCTCAATGGAACAATGACAAAAGATTCCATTTCCTATTATGTGAGTTCCAAAAGGAGTGGAGAAAGAGAATAGGACTAAAACAGTATTTGAAACAATAGAGGTGAAAACTTTCCAAATTTTATGGAGCGACTCAAACAAAGATTCATGAAGCTGAGTGAACCCCACACAGGATAAACTCAAAAGAAATCCATGCCAGGAGGCCAGGCGTAGTAGCTCACACCTGTAATCCCAGCACTTTGGGAGGCTGAGGCGAGCAGATCACCTGAGGTTGGGAGTTTGAGACCAGCCTAATCAACGTGGAGAAACTCCATCTCTACTGAAAATACAAAATTAGCCAGGCATGGTGTTGCATGCCTGTAATCCCAGCTACTTGATAGGCTGAGGCGGGAGAATCACTTGAACCAGGGAGGCAGAGATTGTGGTAAGCTGAGATCATACCATTGCACTGGGCAACAAGAGTGAAACTCCCACAAAAAAAAAAAAAAAAAAAAAAAATCCATGCCAACAAAAATCATAAGTTCACCTTTTTTTTTTTTTTAGATGGAGTGTATAACAACAGTTTTTTTTTCTTTTTTTTTTAACCTCCTTTCTTTATAAACAGCAGAGGTTTATGGCATTTTTAACTTACACTATCCCTCTTTCACACCCTGAAACTCCACAGTAGCTTTAAATGCATTCGCAGTGAAAATTCATAGCCTGGACACCACTTGAGGGAGAAGAACATGGCTGGAGATTCTTCAAAGCTTCATTCCTGGCGAAATGTGTCCTTTTTTTTGAGGCAGAGTCTTGCTCTGTTGCCCAGGCTGAACGGCAGTGGCATGATCTCAGCCCACTGCAACCTCCGCCTCCCAGGTTCAAGCGATTGATTCTCCTGCCTCAGCCTCCCCAGTAGCTGGGACTACAGGTCCGTGCCCCACACCTGGCTAATTTTTGTATTTTTAGTAAAGATGGGTTTGACCGTGTTGGCCAGGCTGGTCTCAAACTCCCGACCTCAGATGATCCACCTGCCTTGACCTCCCAAAGTGCTGGGATTACAGGCATGAGCCATCTCGCCCAGCTGAGAAATATGTCACTTAATAAATCTTGTAGTTCCATGAAAGACCCCACTTGCAAGGCTGTATTTGACTCGAGTTAGAGCTCACTGAGGACAAAACTGCTTTTCCCAGGTTGCAATATATAAGATCAGTATACAGTAATCACTAGCAATGAACAATATGAAAATGAAATTAAGCAGATCCATTTGAGATGGCAGAAAAAATACTTAGTGATAAATTTAATGAAAGAAACAAGACTTGAAGACAAAACTACAAAATACCCCGGGAAGAAATAAAGACAAATAAATGGAAAGCCATTCTGTGTTTTTACTTTGCAAGACTTAATGTTAAGATGACAATACTCCCTAAACGATATGATTTGGCTATGCCTCCACCCAGATCTCATCTTAAATTCCCACGTGCTGTGGGAGGGACCCAGTGGGAGATAATTGAATCATGGTGGCTGTAAGGCCAGTTGCCTTGCTGGGAGCTCGGACGCACCACAACCCCCCCACCCCCTTTTTTCCTTTTTACAAGCCCCGAGCAAGCTCAGACATGTTCGGGCATGTTCCCTTCTCCCTTGCTCGCACAGCCTGGTCTTCTCTTAAAGAGCCCAGTAT
>CAUYQU010043960.1:0-69982 GCA_963574635.1 Cheracebus regulus
TGCCCATTGATGATAGACTGGACAGGGAAAATGTGGCACATACACACCATGGAATACCATGCAGCCATAAGAAACGATGAGTTCATGTCCTTTGTAGGGACATGGATGAACCTGGAAACCATCATTCTCAGCAAACTGACACAAGAACAGAAAATCAAACACCGCATGTTCTCACTCATAGGTGGGTGTTGAACAATGACAACACGTGGACACAGGGAGGGGATCATCATACACTAGGGTCTGTGGGGGGAAATAGGGGAGGGACAGTGGGGGGTGGGGAGTTGGGGAGAGAGAGCATTGGGAGAAATGCCAGATATAGGTAATGGGGAGGAAGGCAGCAAATCACACTGCCATGTGTGTACCTACGCAACAATCTTGCATGTTCTTCACATGTACCCCAAAACCTAAAATGTGACAATAATAATAAAAAAATGCATTAATTCATTAACGGATTCACAGGTTGATGGATTAATGGGTTATCATGGGGATGAGACTGGTGGCTTTCTAAAAGAGGAAGAGACATGAGCCAGCTCACTCAGCTCTCTTGCCATGTAATGTCCTGGGCCACCTTGGCACTCTGCAGAGGGTCCTCGTCAGCAAGAAGGCCCTCATCAGATGTGGCCCCTTGAACTTGGACGTCTCAGCCTTCACAACTCTAAGAAATTTATAAAGAAATTTCTTTATAAATTTTCTTTAGAAATTACCTAGTTTCAGGTATTGTGTTATAAGCAACAGAAAATGGACTAAGTCAGTCCCTTTTTGTCCCTAATAATTTTCTTTGCTCTGAAGTCTGTTTTATGAGATATGAACATAGCCACTCCTGCTATTTCATGTTACATCTTTTCCATCCATTTACTTTCAACCTGCCTAAGCCATTAAATTTGAAGTGAGTTTCTTGGCAGCAGTATATACTTGAGTCATTTTTTTTCTTTTTCTTTTGAGATTGAGTCTCGCTCTATAGTCCAGGCTGGAGTATAGTGGCACCATCGTGGCTCCCTGCAACCTCTGCCTCCCAGGTCCAGTTCAAGCAATTCTCCTGCGTCAGCCTCCCGAGTAGCTGGGATTACAGGCATGCACCACTGTGCCCAGCTAATTTTTGTATTTTTAGTAGAGACAAGTTGGCCAGGCTGGTCTTGAACTTCTGACCTTGTGATCCACCTGCCTCGGCCTCCCAAAGTGCTGGGATTACAGATGTGAGCCACAGCACCCGGCCCAGTTTTTTTCTTTTTACGTTCACTCTGCCAGTCTTGTCTTTTGACTGATTATATAAAACAATTTATATTTAAGGTAATTCTTGGCTTGTTAGCACTTAAGTCTGCCATTTTATTACTTGTTTTCCATTTGTTTCCTTTGGTTCTTATTCTTCTATTCTTGTTTCTCGCCTTTCTGAGGGTTACTTTAAACAGCACTGAGGACTCTATCTTGATTTAATTGTAGTGTTTTTGAGTACATCTCTTTGTGTAGTTCTCACAGTGGTTGCATGAATATTACAATAGACACATGCGACTTATCACAGTCTATTGTTCTCGGTATTTCACCACTTCGAGTGAGGTGTGGAAATCTTTTTTCCATTCAGACCTCTTTACCTTCCCCACTTTTTAAATATCATTGTCTTAGGTACCAGATGGAGGCATAGTTTTTGTTTCATCAAATGTGATTCATAGAACTTGTGAGGCAAAGGACAGTTTATGTATCCATATTTCTGCTCTTCCCATTGTTTTTTCTTTTCTGTACTATCACATTCCTTCTTTCATCATTTCTTTTCTCTTTGACAAACTTCTTTTAGCAGATCTCTAAGGGTGAGTCAGCTAGTGGCAAATTCTTTTAGTTTTCCTTTGCCTGAGAATATTTTTATTTCCCTTTCATTCCTGAAAGTAAATTTACTGGATGTAAGACATTGTAGTTGACAGGTCTTATCTCAGCCCTTGAAACCTGTCATGCCACTTCCTTCTGGCTTTCTTGGTGGTTTCAATGACAAATGTGTTGTCATCCAAATCATTGTCACATGTAATGTGTTACTTTTCTGCCTGCTTCCAGGATTTTTTTCCTGTTTTTTTGTTTTCAGAGCCTTTGTGGTGTTGCTTCAGCCAGCTTGGTTTATCTGGTGCCTCTGGGGCTCCCACTGCTCACTGCTGCTTCTACCTGAGCTGGGAGAAGGGTTTCCCCAGGCTAGACTTTGGGACTTCTCTCCTTAAGGGAGGTTCCTCCTACCGATGCTCCAGGCTGCCTCTGGGGAATGAAAGAGTGTCAGGCTACAAAAAGAGGCTTCCTGGACCAAGAGGCTTATTGAAGCTGGGCCTCTAGGCAGGTTGGCTCACACCCACAGTATCTTGTGGTGGAAAAGGGGTGTCTCAGACCCAGGAAGGAAGGAGAGTATTTTCTCTATCATCCACCCCCAAAATTATTTTGCCTGATATTATTAGAGGAACTCAAGGAAGGAAGAATGAATCTACCTGGGTTGTCTTTTCTTGCTAGGTCAGGCTTGGGAAACATTGGGTCTGGGTTTTGGGGTGCAGGCGGGGGATGCAAGATGCTTGCTGCGGTGCTGATTGTACAGTCCTGGGGTCCCAAACCAGCTCACTCTTTTATCACCACCTCTCGGAGTTTTCCTTTGGTTGCCTCTGGCATTATTTCCAGGGTTTACGGTTGTGCTTAGTGTGGAGGGGCATGGAGAAAGAGGTTCATCTTGTCCCAACCAGAAGTATCTGCCATTGTATTTTAACTGATCATATTTTGAAGTATTTTTATCATATTTTGAAATACGAACTGATCAATTTGATCATATTTTGAAGGCACAATCATATAATGAAGCATTCTGCTCACTAGGAGTATTGGTTCATAATGTATATATGGTTTGTTTTCAAAAAGTGTCTGTGGTAGCTTATATCACAAATCATGTACAAGGAACAAGGTGGGACAGATTCACTTTTCCTTGCTCCTGCCTCTAATACAACTAAAGATTTGGAAATTATTCTACAGGCAATGATAGAAGGGCTCCAAAACCCGGAGAGAAAAAGGTAGACCGGGCAGAGATGACGGGAGTAGAGAAATGACAATGTGGTGGGTTCCCTGGGTTTTCTTCTTGTCTTCCACACCCCCCTGGACTTGACACTGGATAAACGTGCAGTACAGTCTGTTATGTCAACAGGCATAGGCATAAATCCCAAGAAAAGCCTGTACTCTGGCCAAAGGACTAGGAAAGGGTTGAGAAGCCCAGTGGAGACCTAGTAGGGAGCTGCAATCCTCTTTCTACAACCAGGGCGTGAGTTGGTGACCCATCTGCCCACAGCAGCAGCTTCAAAGTCCTGGTAGACTGACCTCCGTGCTCTGTATAGCCATACCCAGAGCACTGGCAGGCAGGCTCAGGACCGGGATCAGCCTGCCTGCCAGTGCTCTGGGTACACGCATGTGGGGTCATTAGTGACCACCTGCATGCACAGTAGTGAGGCTTTGGGTTAATTCAATGCCCATTCCACATGTGGAGCACTGAAAGGGCAGGTCATGCTACCCACATAGCAACACTGGTAGAGCCTGATGTCTCCCTCCTTACACCCAGGGGCATAAGGAGACCCAGGCCCAGCCTCTCGGGCTCTCCGCACTCTCCACAGAAAATGGTCCAGGGAAGCAGGTTGAGCTCCTGCAGGTGGCACAAGTAGGGATTAATCAGAAGTCTCAGCAGTGCCAGAAGAAGGAAGCAGACCAGAATAGCACACAAAGGCTCAGGAAACTGAGCTGGCATTGGACCCACAGCCCACAAAAGTAGGCCAGAACCTACACACTAAATCTAAATAGGGCAACTGCCTTCTGTCTAAAACAGAAGATTTAAATAGGATCAAGAGTCTCCTAACATAACCAAAATTCCCAGGATACAGTGGAAATTTACCCATAATCCCAAAGACCAGGTAAGCCACTGCTTGAATGAGAAAAGACAATCACCTGATGCCAAGACTGAGGCGAATCAGATGCTGAATTATCTGAGGAGGATTTTCAAGCAGTCATTATAAAAGTGCTCCAACAAGTAATTATGAATTCTCTTGAAACAAATGAAAAATTTGAAAACCTCAGCAAAGTAATAGAAGTCATATAAAAGAATCAAGTGGAAATTATACAACTGAAAAATATAGTAACTGGAATAAAAATAATATACAAATACCATGAAAAAGTCATGCAGACATGATAAAACAAATGCATCAAAGTACAGATCAATATGCTTAGGAGCCCTACCGAATGTTTACTGTGTGCCAAATGCTGCACTAAGCATTTTCCCTGTATTAATTAATGTAATCTCACAACAGTCCCATGAAGTAGATACTGTTATCCTTACTTAATGGATGAGGAAACTGAGACACAGAGAGACTGAGTGACCTACCTAAGATCACACAGCTTACTAGCGGTAGAGCCAGGCAGTCTGTTCCAGTCTCTGCTCTTATCTACATGCAGTATTGCATAGTGTTCTGCTGCTTCTTGGGAGAATTAAAATTATTTCAGTCACTCATCTCAATGAGCTGTTTCTTCCAGGGCTGCCACAAAAGCCTCTCCCTGGTCCTCTGTGTTCACGTTCCTCTCTTCCCACCCTCCTGCTCACCCATTGAAGTCTACCCTCAGACTTTCTTGCTCCTTGAACTCATCTCTGCCTCAGGCCTTTTGCACTGCCCTTTCCTCTGCCTGGAACGCTTGTTCCAGAGGTTTACTTGGCTCCTTGACTGGCACTCTGTTCAAATGGTACTGTCTCAGGGAGGCCTCTCCACGACTTCATTGTATTGTCTTCAGATCACATCTCGAGATTGTTCTTTTTCTTTTGAGACAGGGTCTTGCTCTGTAGCCCAGGCTGGAGTGCAGTGGTGTGATCATGGCTCACTGCAGCCTTGACCTCCCAGGCTCAGGAGACTCTCCCACCTCAGCCTCCTGAATAGCTGGGACCACAAGTGCACCCCCATGCCCAGCTAATTGTTTATATTTTTTAGAGAGACGGGATCTTGCTATGTTGCTCAGACTGGTCTTGAACTCCTGAACTCAAACAGCCTGCCCATGTTGATGCCTGGCCTGTTCTTTTTTTAAATTTTTTCCCAACTAAGCTTAATAAAAGAAGAGGCCTTGTTTGTCTTGTTCACTGCTGTATCATTGATAGCTAGAACAAGCCTGACTTACTGTAGGAACTGAAATATTTGTTGAATGAACAAATAAATGGCAGATGAGTTACAGAGCTTTCATTACCTGAAAACTAGAGAGATAAACTTATTTGTTTTGAGACTTAATTTTTAAGAGGAATTTGTCACACAGGTTCTTATATATCATATAATAAAATAGACAACATTTTCATCAGTACAGCTCATTAACAACAGTGTACCATTTCTTATACTTCTGCTTTCTAAAATATATTTTTAGTATGTCCAGAAATGTGGCACTGGCAGTGAACTTGTCCTTAAATCTTAATGCTTTTTTAAAAATCCCTTAATTGGTCAAGACTTTAAAGTTGATTTATTATTTTGTTTGTTTGTGTTTTTTGGTTTTTTGAGAGAGTCTCACTCTGTTGCCCAGGCTGGAGTACAGTGGCGTGATCTCAGCCCACTGCAGCCTCCGCCTACCAGGTTCAAGCAATTCTCCTGCCTCAGCCTCCTGAGTAGCTGGGACTATAGGCGTGTGCCACCACACCCAGCTAATTTTTGTATTTTTAGTAGACGGGTTTTGGCATATTGGCCAGGCTGGTCTCGATATCCTGACCTTGTGATCCACCCATCTCGGCCTCCCAAAGTACTGGGATTACAGGCGTGAGCCACTGCACGTGTCCAAGTTGATCAATTGTTAAGCATTTGCCGAGCATAGAGTACATGAAAAGTACCTGTTGCTGGGCTTATCTCATGACCAGTCGATGTCACTCTTACCTTTATCTTTGTTCTCTGGCAGTCCTCTTCCTCACTGATGATAAAGTCTATTTTTCTTCCTCCACAAGGGCCACTCCTAGGCCCTCTCTCTGTGATATTGGCAACAAACAGAGTCCCCGGGACACTAATGGTCTCTCCCCTCTGAGTGCCGAATGCCTGCCTAGTTAGTTGTTTTCCTGGAGTGTGCAGGGCTCTCCAAATGATCTGTTAGTTAACTGACTGCTAGGTGCCGGAGCACACAGTGGAATGCAGGATCTATACCCAGCCTTCAGGAGCCTACAGATCAGCAAGTGAGAGAACACATTCGCACTGGGGAAATTCTAACAGTCACTAAAATAAATCTTTCATTATAGCTACTCCTTTTCCTAGCTTCTCTATTTTTGCCAATGTAACTTTTCCATCCCTGTGACTAAGAGATGAATAAGAGATCTAAGAGGAAGAGCTGGTTTGGGACAGAACATAATGACTTTATCTGAGGTTGAGTTTAGGTGGGATAAGGTTGGCTGAATCATCTCTGCTCCCTTCTACTCCACTGACTCAACCAACTGCCAGATCCTGAAGACGCTGCCTCTGAGACGTCTCTCAGACCTGCCTCCTGTTTGATTCCAGTGCCCTGAGCCCATCTCCGGGCCCAACACCCTTCCCTTTCCCATCTATTCTTCTTAAATCCCAGTGCTGAATTTTCAGTTCTTCAATAGCTATTTCAGTGCCCACTCTGGGAATATGTCCTTATTCCTGCAACTGTAACAAAACACCTTAGACTGGGTACTTTATAAACAAAAGAAATGTATTTTTCACAGTTCTGGAGGCTGGGAAGTCCAAGATCATGGTGCAGGCAGATTTGGTGTCTGGTGAAGGTTTGCTCTTTGCTTCTTCTTCTTTAACATACTGATTGTACACATTTATGGGGTACATGTGATACATGCATCAGGGTGTTTAGCATATCCATTACCTTAAAGATTTATTATTTCTTTTGTGTTGGGAACACTCCAAATCTTCTAGATATTTTGAAATACACAATATATTGTTAACTAGAGTCGACCTACTGTGCTATCAAACACTAGAGCTTATTCCTTCTATCTAACTGTATGTCGATATCCATTCATCATTAACCCACCTTTCACTCCTCCCTATTCCCTTCAGCCTCTGGTAATTACTATTCTACTAAAGGAAGCCTCCAAAGAACTTGTGGACACCCCTCACTATCCAGCCTGGCAATCTAGGCCCCCTGAACTTGCCCTCCAGATTTATGTTTTACTAGAGCTCCATGCACACCTGTGCAGGACAAAGCCCTTGCCTTCACAACTTTATCTTTGCTCCCCTAAACCTGGATGTCCTCTGCACGCCTGCTTCCCTCTCTGACACCACCTGTCCTTAATTGCTTCACTCAAAGCCCAACGCCATTGGAGGCCCTTCATGATCACCCACCCAAAATGTGTGCTCCCCATCTTTGAGTTCTCCTGGTACCTTTTGTATGTTTCTGATACATGTCATGTTATACTTGAGGATAAAAGTAAATGGACATCTTAGCCTCCCTTTTCAGCTGTCAGAAAAGGGTCCCTGTCTTACCCATACTCTGGAGGTTCCCCATCTCTCCACCACAGCAGCTGCCTCACACATAGGATGCTTTATACCAAGGGTGACCATATAATTCATTATAATTTATTGTTTAAACTAGGACACCTTCGAGAGTGAAAGGAGCACTATTAATAATTAGTCATGGCTCCAAGTGAAATTGATATTGTCCTTGGCTACTTGGACATATGGTCATCTTTTTAGGCCAACAATGGCTCAAAGAGCAGGAACGCTGTTTGTATGGATGGAGTGTACATGTATCAGCATGAACAAGTGGAAGAAAGAGTTTTCCTGGAGCTGGCATTGTTGGGGATGATCCCATGGAGCAGGTGATCTCTGAGGTATGTCCAGAGGGTAAGGATGGGATTCAGGAAGGTCCTATTAGACAGAGACAAGAAGGAATGGCACTATGGAAGATTGGATGGTAGGAGCAAATGTGGACTGATATGTTCAGGGAAAAGCAAGAGTGGCTTAAATTATGGTTGATATTGGGGAGAAATAGGCAACATCGCTGGAAAGTGGAGTCGGAAGGAATGGGGCTAACACCAACCCAGGGGAGGTCTTTTTCCAGGAGGTAAGAACAACCACCTACATGTTTCTGAGCAGGAAAGAGACAAAGCAAATGTAGAATTTTAGGAGGATTCGTCTGGTGGCTGTGTTTACAGCGGGGAGAGGCTGAGGAGGGGGAGGCCATATGGGATCACCGGAAATAATTTCGGTATAAAATGACAAGAGATTAAAGAAATATTGAGTGACTTCAGGAGAACTTAAGAGAAAAGTTAACAAGGTTTTGTGAACCACAGGGTCGGGGTGGCTTTGGGATGACACTTTGTATAGATTATAAATGTTGGTATCAAGATTGAACTAAGAAAATCAAGGGGCAGAGACAATTTGGAGGAAGAGGCTAAATTTAGATTTCCATATGTTGAGTGCGAGGTAGCAGTGGGTCATCTAAATGGAAATGTCCAGTAGAGAGCCAGGGAGGAATGCCTAGGAGGTAGGTAGGGTCAGGACAAGTGAGAAGGATTCAGGAGTTATTCACCTGCAGGAGGCCATAGGTGAAAGACATAAAAGGACGAGCTGTCTGGGGCCAAACAGTAGGAAGAGTAATGGTGATAATCAAGATGAGATCTCAGGGAAAGCCTGAGCACAATGAAGGGAAAGAGGAGGAGACTGAGGAGTCGGGGGTTGGGGAGTTGTATGACACAGTCCTGAGGACTACAGAGAGCTTCGAGAGAGGTGCCCAATTGTGTCTGTGTCAAATTTTGCAGAAAGGTTGAGAAGAACAGACTCGGTGAAAAATGGCATTGGCAACTGGATGACGGTCAAAATGAGACATGTTCAAGGAAATGAACCAGAAATGGATTTCTCTGGCCAGTGACATTGCCAGAGGCTGACAAAGGTGCATTGGTCAAATGTTAATTTGATGTGTGTGTTTCCTGAAGGAGGACTTAAAGATGGAACAACTGAAAAATCAGTTAGGTACAACTAAAATATGAACGTTTCTTTCATTTATTAATTTATTATATCATTGCTATTTTAAGACAGGGTCTCACTCTGTCACCCAGGCTGTAACACAGTGGCGCAGTCACGGCTCACAGCCTGGACCCTGTCAGGCTCAGGTGATCCTCCCACCTCAGCCTCTCAGGTAGCTGGGACTACCGGTGCACAGCACCATGTCTGGCTAACTTTTGTATTTTTTGGTAGAGATGGAGTTCTGTTATATTGCCCAGGCTGGTCTTGAACTACTGGACTCAAGCAATTCTTCCACCCCAGCCTGTCAAAGTGCTGAGATTGCAGGCATGAGACACTGCACTCGGCCTGAAAGTTTCCAGTATTAACTAGGCTTGTGACCCAGGACCAAAGTACCCAAATGATAGATACTAACCTGTGATACTTTTTTTCACCTATAAGGTAGCGATACTGGGCATAGAAGAAAGAGCTTTTCTTGATACAGATTCCATCATAATAATACCTGGAAAAATAAAGGCTGTCTTTAAACTTATGTCTAACTACTGACATGCTTTATGGAAGGCAGAGAGCAGGCTAGCTAATAGGACTTGGAGTTCTTCTCCAGGTTTTATCATTGGCTGCATTTATCTGGAAAAGCTAATCCTTCAGTCTGACCAAGCTCTGTTATGTAGACAAGCAACTTCATGCCCTTTCACATATATCAGCCTTGGAATGGGCTTGTGGAGGCTCTCCTCTGCTTGCCTGATGCAGGACATGCTAATCTTAGAGAGATGTAATAGGGAAAGCCTCCTGTACCCTATCCTGCCCCCCACAACTCCCTCTTCTCCCCCTCCCCCTCCCCACCACACATTAACCTTTCTTAGGTGAAGACAGTGACACCAAGGTTCCCTCCACAGAAGTTATCAGAAATCCAGTAGGGAAGCCAAGTGCGTTCTTTGCAGCACAGACCTTCCTCTACTGAGCCCAGGGGACTATAGCAGCTTGTCCCGGCTTAAGACAAATTTTTTTCAAGTTAATTACTGCCCAGTATTAGGTTTGGCAAACACTTCCACTGTCTTCAATTCCTTCATGAGGAATTGCCCCTTTCCTAATTTGGCTTCAGTGTCTTCTCACTGATTTCCCCTCGTGATTTAAAACAAGCAACAAATAGCAATAATAATTGAGTGACAATTATGACACAAGGCACCTGATAGTGCTGGAACGTCTTCTCACATTAGCAATACAACCTTGGGGCTAGGCGCAGTGGCTCACGCCTGTGATCCTAGCACTTTGGGAGGCTGAGACGGATGGATCACCTGAGGTCAGGAGTTTGAGACCAGCCTGGCCGACATGGTAGAACCCTGTCTCTACTAAAAATACAGAAAATTGGCCAGCCACCGTGGCAGGTACCTGTAATCCCAGCTACTAAGGAGGCTGAGGCAAGAGAATTGCTTGAACTTGGCAGGTAGAGGTTGCAGTGAGCCAGATCACACCACTACACTTCAGTCTAGGCAACAGAAGCGAAACTCCGTCTCAAAAAAAAAAAAAAAAGGAAAAAGAAAAAAGAAATATAACCTCGGGACCGCGGCACCTCCTGAATATAATTCAAATATGCTAATTGGGTGAACACGGAAATTTTAGTTCAAAGAGTAATGAAAACCATTCTAAGGCTGGACCTAATGGCTCATACCTGTAACTCCAGGGCTTTGGGAGGCCAAGGTGAAAGGATCATTGAGCCCAGGAATTTGAGACCCACCTGGGCAATTTAGCAAAACCTCGTCTCTAAAAAAAATAAAAATTAGGTCGAGAGCAGTGGCTCATGCCAGTAATCCCAGCACTTTGGGAAACTGAGGTGGGCAGATCACCTGAGGTCAGGCATTCGAGACCAGCCAGCCAACATGGTGAAATCCCGTCTCTACTAAAAGTACAAAAATTAGCTGGGCGTGGTGGCACACGCCTGTAATCTCAGCTACTCTGGAGGCTGAGGCAGGAGAATTGCTTGAACCCAGGAGGTGGAGGTTGCAGTGAGCCAAGATCACGCCATTGCACTCCAGTTTGGGTGACAGAGCAGATTCCGTCTCAAAAAATAAATAAAATAAAATAAAATAAAGTAAAGTTAGCCAGGCCTGGTGGGACACTCCTATAGTTCTTGCTACTTAGGAGGCTAAGGTGGGAGGACTGCTTGAGCCCAGGGCTTGAGGCTGCAGTGAGCAGTGATTGCACCATTGCACTCCAGCCTGGAGGACAGCTCCATTATATGATATGTGTTAATTATTTAAATATTTTAAGAATGAGACATTTACATAACTTCAGAACAATAAAAACATATTGTGACTTTCATATTTTAACAAAACTCCAAAAGAAATAGAGACCAGTGTTTGGTTCTAGGACCAAGTGAATTATTTCAGGCACTGGGAATTCATGTGAATTGTAGACACTCTTTGGTAAGAGTTATTATTTATAGTTTGTTTTTTTTTTTTTTTGCATTTTTTTGTCATTCATTTTGTGATTTTCCAAATTCTTTTTTTTAACATTTGAAATAAAACAAGAATTATAAATCTACCTGGCACTTCCTCTAGTGTCCAGCCTCCGGGTGCCAAGGTCAGGAAAAACCAGTCTCACCAGCTAAAAGAAAAAGCCAAATTTAAAGTTGCAACTCGAAAACTTAGAAACAAACTTTCAATATTTTATCTTATAATATTTAAAAGATATTTCCTCTTTTTGATAATAAAAAATAATAAAGAAAATAAGTATAATAATAAAGAAAGGTAACAATAAAGAAAATAAATGTAAATGAAATTTTTGGGGAAAAATATCAGACAAGTGTGAAAAAGAAAACATACCACTTGGAGGCCAGGCACTGTGGCTCCCGCCTGTAATCCCAGCACTTTGGGAGGCAGAGGCAGGCAGATCACTTGAGGTCAGGAGTTCAAGACCAGCTTGGCCAACACGGTAAAACCTGTCTCTACAACTTGGTCTCTACTAAAAATGCAAAAATCAGCAAGGCATGGTGGCACACAGACTGTAGTCCCAGCTATTCCAGAGGGTGAGGCAGGAGAATCACTTAAACCCAAAAGGTGGAGGTTGCAGTGAGCCAAGATCATGCCACTGCACTCCAGCCTGGGTGACGGAGTGAGACTCTGTCCTCCCTAAAAAAAAGAAAAGAAAAAAAGAAAACATATCACTTGGAGGAAACTGCCATTTAAACCTCAATGTTGGCTGGGCATGGTGGCTCACGCCTGTAATCCCAGCATTTTGAGAGGCCAAGGTGGGCAGATCAACTGAGGTCAGGAGTTTGAGATCAGCCTGGCCAACATGGTGAAATCTCGTCTCTACTAAAAATACAAAAAATACAATTGCGGTGAGCCAAGAGTGAATTGCACTCTAGCCTGGGCAACAAGGGTGAAACTCCATCTCAAAAAAACAAAACTAAAGTAAAAATCCTCAATGTCATTGATTCCAGTCTTGTTTTCAAAGCCTCAATATGTGTATGTGTTCTCTGTGTTTGACAGTTAATACCTGACGTCACACAATCAGCATGTCCGCAGTTTTGCATTCTACTCTCTTCCCTCAACATTATGCCATGAACATTTCCCCTTGTCATTAAATATTCTGTGGAAACAGGGAATGATGAACCATAGTCATAACTGGTCTCACAGTTTGGCATCATAGTCCAACCTGTGAGAAGACTATAATTTTACCATTTTCCTCTTTTTCTAATGTGATAATCATTTCACTTTGTATTATCCATTCGTTTGCCTGATTTTTCTCTTTTTCTCTTTCTGGGTTTGGTTAGTGAATGCTATCTTGTTTATCAGCACTTTGTTAGAGAGCCATGATATTACACTCATGACCGATAGAAGTCTGTTCTAGTTTCTGAATCAAAGAGGTTCATGACGAGCGTGGCATCCATGACATGGGTGTTGAGAGCGGAAATCCTGGCCCATCATGAAGTTACAAAACACAGAGCAGGGAAGCCGAGGTGTTCAGAGCTGTCAAGTAATTATTTCTATTCTTATCTACACGCTGTCCGTAACCATTCAGCCCTCACTTCTTGGTTTCATGTTGCATCCCTCCTTGTTGTTCTTCTTTTTTTTAATTAGCCCCCAGGCGGTGGGATTCTATGGAAATGTGAACCATTATTTGTCTTGTCTGGCTCCAGATCCTACCTCTTCCTGCAGGAAGCCCAAATGAGCCAGGGTGTGGGGGAGGCAAGACGAAAATGTAGGATAGGCAAGTTTGACACAATCAGTACCTTGGTCATGCCTGCAAATGCAGAGGGTGTTTCAGGGAAGGGGAACCAAAATGTACAGGACGAAAACGACAGAAGGCAAAAAGAAAAGTCAGCCAAATCTAAATGCAGAATTAGAGGCTAGAAATTCCTACCGTCAACCAGAGACTCTGACAATTTCATCTCCTCTAACTTAAGACCATCACTGAAAAGCCTTCCTATATGTTTAGTTGCAAAATAAAATTAAGACGCACATCTTAAGTACCTAAAGAAAGTATGAGGAAGTATGCAGCAGGCTCAGATTCTAGCCCCGGGAAATAATCTGGTGTTTTGGAGAGGAAAGCGGAAGTAAAGTGCCTGGTTGTCCGGCAACATAATACTCTGCACATTTGATGATACTGAGTCACCCCAACCAGGACTGTCCTGTGATTTCATTCTAATATAGAGAACAAATACAACACAGTTACAATGAAAAAATCAGCTGGGATGATACCTTGCAGAAAATATAATTAAGTTAAAAATTATATCCTGAATATAAAGAGAGCTCAAACAAATCAATAGGAAATATGCCCCAAAAGAAAATGGTCTGGTGGTAATATGTACACACACAGGGTACACACACAGGGTACACATACAACGTACACACACAACATACACATGACCAAAGGACATCAAAAGTGCTCACCTTATAATCCAATAAATGCAAGTAGAGACAACTAATTCTAGTTTTTACCCAACAAGTTTTCTAGGGTAGGAATATTATGAATTTGTGTAAGAATACCATGAATTATCATCAGGGGTGGGAACTGGCTGTAATTGTTTACAGTTGGTTGGAGAAAGCAATTTGGCAGGCCACATGTGGGGATCTATCCTAGAGAAACGACCAGAAATGGATGGGGACTTACGGTGTTTAAAACAGGAAAATTACAAACAACCTATATTTCCAATAAAGGATATGGTTAGGCTGGGCAGTGGCTCACACCTGTAATCCCAGCACTTTGGGAGGCCGAGGCGGGTGCATTGCTTGGGCCCAGGGGTCCAAGACCAGACTGGGTAACTTGGCAAAATGCTGTCTCTACAAACAAAACAAAACAAAACAAAATTATCCAGGTGTGGTGGCAGACCTGTAGTCCCAGCTACTTGGGAGGCCGAAGTGGGAAGCTTGCTTGAGCCTAGGAGGCAGAGGTTGCAGTGAGCTGAGATCATGCCACTGTACTCCAGCTTAAGTGACAGGGCAACACTCTGCCTCAAAAAATGGGGGGATATGGTTAATTATGGTATACCTCCCAAAGTATTTCACAGGTATTATACAAGATGCATTTGAAAATATTTTAATGCGAAAATGTTTATGATACTTGAGTCAAAAATAATGATAAAAGTTAATATTTCCTGGGTGCTTTCCACATGCCAGGACTGTTTTATTCTCTTTACATGTGTTTTCTCATTTCTTTCTCAAAAGAATCTCATGAAGTAGGTACTATTATTAATATTACTATTATTAACATCCTCACTTTACATATGATGAAGTGGAAACAAAATGGTTATCTTACCCAGGGTTACAATCTAAGTTCCATTCCAGGCTTGGTGCTATTAAAAATATTACCATATTACCTGATGCCTATCTGTCTGTCTGCCTGGGTATCTGTCTATCTACCTATCTATCTTTATCAGTTAGGGTCCTGACAGGAAACAGCACATTCAAGTGAAAAGAATTGAAAAAGTTTGTTGAAAGGAGTCCTTATAATAGGGGTGGCCAGGAGGTAAGGCAGCAAAAAGACGCCATGCAGTACTCAAGGCCCAAGAGGAGACAGAACTCAAATCAGGAAGGAGAAAGTCTTCTGAGGGGTCTTCTTATCTAATTATTATCTGTTCATCCATCATCCATCCACACATCGATCTTTCAATCCATCCAACCACGCAGGCAGGAAGACAGCAGATAACAGATAGGAAAGTGAATTGCGAGACGCATACCCTAGGGGACTTGTGTCCTCGAGTGTTTAGCTGAAATGTGGTTACAGAACTCTACAGAAGCCCTTAACACTCATCGCCCTCAACAAGGTAGAGAGAAGAGGACACACAAGGGGCTTTCCAGCTTCAAGACCACCCTCTTCCCTGTGAAGCATGTGTGGGAGGGGTGTGGGCCCCCTCAGGCCTGAGTCACTCAAAGAGCGTCCTCAGACTCCTGGTGGGCAGTGAAGGCAGGGCTGGCCAGTGGCTCTGGCAGGAGAGCGTAAGAGATGGGTGCAGCTCTGGGTTTGGTAGGCTCACCCAGTCTGTGCCGGCCAAGAATGGCTGCGTCATCTCGGTGAAAGAGCTGGCATGTGGGAAGGCCCAGACTCTGCCCTACAAGGGCCCCCAGATGGGTGGTCAGCCACAGCAGCCCTGGGAGGTAGAACATTGAGCAGGCAGCACAGGACCACTGAAAAGGATCCTTCACCAAGCCTGGTGATACACGCTGGGACAGTCCCAAGGGGGCTCTGAACACCAGCACCAGGAGGTCAGGATCCGCCTGGCCCCCAGAGCCTTGCAGCCATGAAGAACTGTCCAGCCACTTACCTCCTTCTTTCCCTCCCAGAGGGGTCAGGCCACACCTGGTGAGCTGCAGGAGGAGGGAGAGGGAGGGAAGAAGCCCCAGGCCTAGTCCTCTGTGGCAAGATACCAAACTGGAGGGGACGGGGAAATGGCTCCACTTTAAACCAAGTTCAGAATTTTGATATTATCTGGGACTGGATACTTTAAGCATCAGATTGATGAAATTGTTGGGTAATTACAGTGACAACAAGACTTTGTCTCATCCAAGAATTTCCAGCAAGGTCATGCTGCTTGCTCAAAGGCTCACTCAGGAGCTGGGGAAGAACTAGCCACTGGGCACCTTCAGACACAGAACAGGAAGACGAAGTCACCATGTGGTTACCCCTCCAGTTCCTGCCAGTCCCGTATGTGTGGATAAGTGAGTGTGTACGTCTGCAAATGAACTACACACACGTGCCTATATCTCTGGACAGGGAAGCGACAGCCGACATTCATTTTCTTTTTTTTTACACCTTCTCCTCTAATTTCCACATTTCCCGCAAAGGGGATGTAGTCCTTTTATAATCAGAAAAACATCAGTAAATGTTATTTCAAAAGAGGAAGTTGGCCTTCCGGAAATTCCCTAATCCATATAAAATATCACTTGTCCCAGGAATGAGCCTTACCCATCATATGCCCAGTACTGCCACAAAGAGCAAGCAACATTCCAACATCTGCACAGGAACCTGGCAAGAAACCGACTCCATTCCCAGGGGAGGCGGGAGGAAGTGAGAATTGCAGATTTTGTTGTTTTCTCTTGTAAACATACTTTGGGATCATATCCTTTTCCTTTCCCCTCCCTTCTCCATTTAGTCACAAATTCAACAGCATAGAGATCCTTCCCAATACTAGCTCAACTGATGTGGCCCATTCTTCAGGCAAATTTCCAATAAGAGCTGAAAGTTAGTACCTTGGCATCTTGGGGAATTCTAAGGAGATCCTAAAGTATTGAGATTAAAAAATGCCAGTCTGGGCACAGTGGCTCATGCCTGTAATCCCAGCACTTTGGGAAGCTGAGGCGGGCAGATCATGAGGTCAAGAGATCAAGACCATCCTGGCCAACATGGTGAAACCCCATCTCTACTAAAAAAACAAAAATTAGCTGAGTGTGGTGGTGCATCCCTGTAGTCCCAGCTACGTGGGAGGCTGAGGCAGAAGAATTGCTTGAACCCAGGAGGCAAAGTTTGCAGTGAGCTGAGATTCATGCCACGGCACTCCAGCCTGGTTACAGAGCGAGACTCCAACTAAAAAAAAAAAAAAGCCACCTAAGTGCATGTTGTCACACACTGGTGACTGCTTAACATTTTGTTAAATGCTTTAGAGTGGAATTACCATGGAAGTGAAACAGCCTTATAAAAAGATCTTTTTAAAATCGTGAACAAGAGCTTTTGCTTTGCTTGTAAAGGAAGTAGGAATCCCGTGGAGCTAAGACTCATCAAGCTAAAGTCACCCACTTCCCTTTGATAGGGGTGGTAGGTAGATGGGTGGATAGGAAAAGGCTGCAGGGCCAGGACACCCAGCACTCAGCTCAGTCTTGGATGATGCTTCCCAATATTCGGAGTGATGAAATGGCAAAATATAAGCTGGATGATAGCAGCTGGGGGAATTCCCAGTTATTGAGAAAACCTGTTATAAGGCTGTTTTACCTCCATGGTCACCTAGCAAGATGACTTGATAAAAGACATACTTTTCAAACATAGCTGCTTCAGCAGGTTGGGAAGACTGGATGAACCACCTGTGATTCAAGAAGATGGTGAGAAATAGAACTGCAGGTCACAACTGAAGAGGTGGCCGGGGGCGGTGACTCACGTCTGTAATCACAGCACTTTGGGAGGCTGAGGCGGGCAGATCATGAGGTCAAGAGATTGAGACCATCCTGGCCAACATGGGGAAACCCCGTCTCTACTAAAAAAAATACAAAAAAATTAGCCAGGCATGGTGGCATGCGCCTGTACTCCCAGCTACTCAGGAGGTTGAGGCAGGGAAATCGCTTGAGCCCGGGAGGCAGAGGTTGCAGTGAGCCGAGATCATGCCACTGCACTCCAGCTTGGCAACAGAGAAAGACTCCATCTCAAAAAAACAAAACAAAACAAAAAACTGAAGAGGTAAAATACAATAGGAATAAGAAAATAGCTACTCTTGGGTTCAAATAGTTAATTACATGATGATAACAGTCTGACAACAACACTATTTTGTATTTATATAAAGTATTAATATTTTATGGTTTACAAAACTGTTTGGGGAGGCTAACCTTAATTTCAACTCTTTAGAAAAAAGTACTTTAGGGTTGTTTCTGTTGACTACAAGCTTAAAGTGAAATCAACAGACAGAGAAAAATAAAAGCCAACAGTAGCCAAAAAAAGGTAAGCGCTCTTGTCCTTTGAGCACATCCGAGGGAGTGGGTTGCACCCTTGGGGCCACCGTTAAGAGAAACATCAATAATTGAAGTCATAATAAAACTGGTGGGCAGGGAGGCAAAGGGACAGGGAGAGGTGACCAGTTGTTTCAAATGTGTGAGCAGCTTCCATATTAGAATATTCTGTGATTATCATAAGTGCAGAACTTCCACTAATGACCAGAAGTTTCAAAAATGAGGACTGTTTGGAAGAATGGAGCTAATCATTTCAATGTTTTGCAAGTAAAATTGAAATCCACAGGACTGCTCGGGGGAGGGTAACAGTGTGGCCACATCCTCTGATGTCACTCAGCCATGCACTCACTGACTCTGCAAGTTCACTCCCGGACATACAGATGCAAGAGAAAATCTGCACAAGCATACACAGGACATACATACACAAATGTTCACAGTGGCAACAACCCAAATATCCATCAATGGGAGAGTGGATGAGTACATTGTGAAATATTACACAATGGTCCATTGAATTCTGATGAATCTTAAGATACTATTAAGTGAAAAAAGTTCCCAAAGATTGCAAACAACACGATATCCCTTTTAATAAAGTTAAATAACAAAAACGTAAAATAGGCCGGGCACAGTGGTTCACACCTATAATCCCAGTACTTTGGGAGACCTAGGCAGGCAGATCACCTGAGGTCAGGTTCAAGACCAGCCTGGCCAACATGGTGAAACCCTGTCTCTGCAAAAATACAAAAGTTAGCCAGGCATGATGGCGGGTGCCTATCATCCCAGCTACTAAGGAGGCTGAGGTGAGAGAATCGCTTGAACCTGGGAGGTGGAGGTTACAGTGAGCCGAGATCGCACCATTGCACTCCAGCCTGAGCAACAGAGTGAGACTCCGTCTCAAAAAAAAAAATTAAAAATAGGCTTTTAAACAATACATATAAGTGCATTAAATTTCTTTTTCAAAAGGCAAGGTCATCATGGACAGGATGGAGGTTCCCACCAGCAGGGAGGGTGAGGAGATATGATGTGGGGGACTGGTAGTATGGTTCATTTTGGGTGGCAGGTTCATAGACGCTTATCACATTGTATAAAGAACGCACTAAAGTAAGTTCTTAAACATGCATTCCTCAATGAAGAAAGTGTGTCATTAACCAATCCAATTCTGTCCACCTGAGGACCACTAAAAAAGAGGGAGAAAGAAGGAAGAACGAGAGGGAGGAAATTTAACTGGCAGCCTTGTGGCCCAGTGAACAATCTCCTTGTCACCTAGATCACTGAAATCCAAGCCGGATGGCCACCCACAGGGATATGGCTGTGCAGGTCATGAACTGCTCCAAGGCACTTGATGAGGAGTTGTGCAGGTTTTCATCAGCCTGTGTTCTCTTTGCCATGCCACAAATCCTGGAATGGGGCTGTTTTCCCTGAAGGGGCATCTTCTTCTTTGCAGAAATGTGCCATCTCTTCACACAGCTCTATGCCCTGACAGCACTGTCTCTGCTCGAAGAGGGCACTTGGTCCTCATAAGAGGCTCCCAGTCAAAGGTGCTTTAGAAGAGATCTATTGGGTGTACACTTGGATGAGGTGACCTCCAACATCTCTTTGAGTTCAAAAACATTTTAGGGGAAGACCAAGTAGAAAGAGCTCTGAGTCACAATTCAAGAAGCTGTATCTACCACCCACATATTGCAACCAGCTGTGGGACCCTTAGCTTTAATCACTCCAGGTTTGTTTTCTCGACCATGAAATGACATGCATGCTACCTGCCTGCACTAGGTGGCTGTGACAACCAGAAGTTCAGTTAGGGCAGGAATTTTTATCTATTTTGTTCATTGTATCTTCAGTCTGGCACACAGCAGTGGTTAAATAAACATTTGTTGAATGCAGAGGGTCTTGGACAATGCTTGTGCTAATGTTTGCTGTATAGTATGTGGTCTTAAACAAAGTTCCAGGACACAGATCTTAACCTCCCCAGGCTAGGCGTGGTGGCTCATGCCTGTAATCCCAGCACTTTGGGAGGCCGAGGCAGGTGGATCACCTGAGGTCAGGAGTTCAAGACCATCCTGGCCAACATGGTGAAACCCCATCTCTACCAAAAGTACAAAATTAGCTGGGCGTGGTGGCAGGTGCCTATAATCCCAGCTACTCAGGAGGCTGAGGCAGGAGAATTGCTTGAACCTGGGAGGTGGAGGTTACAGTGAGCTGAGATGGTGCCATTGCTCTCCAGCCTGGGAAACAAGAGTGAAACTCCATCTCAAAACAAAAAAAATTCTTAACCTCCAGAGGAAACCTTTTAAGAGCCAATGAGTTCTCTCAGTACAATCAAACCATGAGAAATATCAGTTGTCCTATACCACAAAGTGGCTCTCAGAGCTTGTGTGGTGCCAAAGCAGCTCTCAGAGCTTGGCATTCTATGCAGGGAATAGCAGCCCAGTAAACCCGGCTCCCTGAGGAGTGCTTGGAGCTGCCATAATTACATTCCCTTAGGTGCTACCCCATTCCTCATCCTTCCTGGCCCCTCACTATGAAGTATGGACAAAGGGAAGTGGCTAACAGAATGGCTCTTCAATAAGCTGAAGGATGTTGACCAGCTGGTGGGAAGGAGGCCAAAGATGCTCATTGAAAATCCATTAGACCCAAATACATTCCAACATTTCCTCCATTAATTTGCTTCCCTTTTTTGCGCTCGGAGAATAGAACATTCTTAATCATCACAACTTACCTTCCCAAAGGTGGCTGGGTTGACTGGGTTCTCAGCGTTTTGCCCACAGGACTCCAAGTAAATGTCATACATGAGACAGCGAGGCATACTGCACCCTTCACGAACACAGAAGTTGTCGACCAACCTGCAGGAGAGGAGGACAAGGAAGAGGAAATTGGCATTTGTTTTTCTAGAGCAAAATATGTTGACAAAATCAATGGTCAAGGTGTATGTGAGGTCCCAATAAATGCAACATGTCTAATTTATTAAATTAGACCCTGTGAACCCTGCGAAGGCTCACAGCTGGCATCACCTGTTTGTCCTTAGGCCAGTGTTAAATATACTGATTGCGGCTTTTAGAAGATCAGAAGTCCATAATGTGTTTCTGTTTTTGTTTGTTTCTTGGCAGGTTGGCATGCTAAAAAGAAGTTCAAGTTAGGACTTCAGCAGACCCTGTTTCATATACTCTTATAAAGGTTACAGCCAAGAGCTACATAACTAGAAAGTGGAGAATTACTTATTCCACTTTATGAATAAGACACAGAGCAATACCCAGGTAGAGCCTGTCACCCCTGCAGGCGACCACAGGAGCCAGCTTGGCTCCCCAGACCCCATTTGCCTGTGACTCAGGCCAAGGGTTCACATCCTTCCCTCTCTGATCCCTGTTCCTCTGAAGCAGTTGCTTGCATGGTTCTTAAACCCCTGTGGTTTACGGCAGACCATGACGTTTGAATTCTTTGAATTGCAATGAGGTGTAAAATGCAAGACACCAAGAGACACGAAGAGAGGCAGAGCTCTTTTGCTCTGCTTTCTTCCCCATTGGGTATACAGCCAAAGCAGCACAGAGGGAATGCAGCAGTGCCTGTGAACGCACCTGCAATGTCTGTGACCTCTGCTCAAAGTGGGACTTTCAACTACCGAAATGCTCTTGGCTGGGGGGCAGGGTGTATTCCTTAGCAATGAGGGGCTCAGCCTGAGGTTCACAGACCACCCCTGGCCTCTGGGGACAGCCAGGTGCCTGTTCCAGCAGCAGTATGTGAGTGTGGGGGTGAGTGGTGAAGGTGACCTGGGTCAGAAAGTGTCCGTAGTGACATCTAGCCAAACTTCCTTTCCTGGTTGGGATAGACCATCCTTTAAAACAATACACAAAGCAAGCCGGTATAACTCTTAAACAAAGAGAAATATTTATTTAGCAGAGACTTTCCAGACAATACATTTCCTATCCAAGCTATGTATGGATAGTATACAGCTTATCTTCTGGAATGAGGTGCACTGAGGCCCAAATTTACTTTCCTTGGGAACTAAAGGACATAGTCACAATTGTTAACCCCGCTGGCTTCCCAGAAATAAAAGAAACATGGACATAAGGAGTGGGGGAATCTCTGGTCCTGTAATGCTTCTTTGGGGTAATAAATTACCATAGACCCAGTGGCCTCAAACAACAGATATGTATTCTCACAGTTCTGGAAGCTGGAAGTCTAAAATCCAAGTGCCAAAGGTCGGTTCCTTCCAGGGGCTCTGAGGGAGACCCTGCTAGTCGGTATTTTTCTCCTCGTTTCTAGTGATTGCCAGAAATCCTTGGTGTTCCCAGCTTCACTCCAGTCTCTGTCGGTGTCTTCCATGGCCTTTTTCCTGTGTGTCCATATCTCTGTGAATTTTATTTTATTTCTTTTTGGTATTTTTTTTAGTAGAGACAGGGTTTTGCCATGTTGGCCAGGCTGGTCTCGAACTCCTGGGCTCAAGTGATCCAGCCACCTCAGCCTCCCAAAGTGCTGGGATTACAGGTGTGAGCTACCACGCATGACAATCATCTCTGTGAATTTTCTTATCAAGTTACCAGTGATTGGATTTAGAGCCCATCCTAATTCAGTATGACCTCAATTTAACTAATTACATCTGCAAAAATCCTATTTCCAAATAAGGTCACTTTCTGAGGTTCTGGGTGGACATGAGTTTTTCTGGGGGGATAAAGTGGAATAAATAAATATCTATTTATTAATAATAATTATTATTTAGTAGTAATAAATAGATATTTATTTATGAATGAATAAAGTGGAATGAATAAATAATTCAACCCAGTACAGGCACTAAGGAAGTAGATTTTCTGGGATGCTTCCCAAAATCAATGTGGGAACCTGACACTTAAATGAAGCTGCTACTGCATCAGTTATTTAACTCAAGGTTGAGCACAGAGTAATATCTATTGATGAGATGGTGGGTTGTGGGACTGGCAGATTCCATATATAGTCAGCATACAGTTATATATATATTTCAAACAAAGAGGAATATTTATTTAGCAAAGACTTTACAGGTAATACATTTGCTTATTGGCATTTGTTTTTCTATATATATATGGAGAGGGTGGTGGGGGAGAGAGAGAGAGAGAAAGTCTCCCTCTGTTGCCCAGACTGGAAAGCAGTGGTGCAATCATAGCTCATTGCATCCTCAAACTCCTGGGCTCAAGGGATCCTTTTGCCTCAGCCTCCTGAGTAGCTGGGACTACAGGCACATGATCATGTCCAGATACGTAAAAACAATTTTTTTTTGAGAGACAGGGTCTCACCAGGTTGTCCAAGCTGGTGTTGACCTCCTGTTGTCGAGCAATCCTCCCACCTTGGCCTTCCAAAGTGCTGGGATTACAGGCACAAGCCACTGCACCTGGCTTATATTTCTTTTGTTAAGACACTACTTGTTGATACGTGAAAAACTCAATATTGGAAGTATCGCAGACAAATGTTGGCTAAATCCGGGAAACTGTGGCAATATGTGATGTGCATTGAATTCAGACTCATGTCTGTTTATGCATAGTTACTCCAGATTTAGTTAGGGAACTATCTCCTTAAAAAAGAAGTGTAAAAAATACAAACTCCTTCAAATGAACTCTAGTTTTCAATGTTTGCTGATTGTTCTTTCTTGTGACAGACGCTCATTTGTTCTGTCTCTATGAATTGCTGTCCTCCAATTTCAAAATGATACCATTGAGCCTGCCTGTTACCTGAGTGGAGTAGGAAGGCCAAATAATACTCTTATTAAGAATAACAGTAAAGGTCTGTGGCCAAGAGTCCTTTCTATGCCACACATGTAAAGAAAGGGCCGCCTTCAGATGTGAGCCCTGTGTGGCTGCTTTGATCCTGGCAGTTCCAAGAGATTCATCTTGTTTCTGACCACGTGTCTGTGGTCATTTGCCCAACATTCTAAGCCAAATCACAGAGACTGGCCAATGGCAGCCAGTCAGCATACAGTAACTGGAGAAACAGAAGGTCTGAAAGTGGACTTTGTCACCCAGTAGTTGCCTCAGCCTTCAGTGTCCGCACACATGTGAAATTACCATCATGTCTATTACGCTGGGGCTTTGAACCTCAAAGACCCAGGTTTCCATTCTGACTCTGAGACACCTGAGAGTGTTTGTGATTAGAAAACAAGTACATGAGGTGCCTAGTACCCTAGCATGCACATAGAAGCTCTTATTATTATCATTTTTATGTCTACCATCAAAATCTGGAACGGAAGCAAGAAAGATGCTGTTGTTGGCAGAGTGGCAGCACACAGTACCTGCTGTAGGTGAGCCTTACTTCCAACCAGCTGGGGCTCCAAGGAGAGACTGAATGGGGACTGGCAGAACTGCTGGCAGGTGACACTGCAAGACGGATTATTAAAATCTTGAGAACATTCATGATGTTCTCCTCATTTTGAGTGAACAATCTGATGATTGCCGACTTCAGAGCACAGGTACTTAGCCAGTGGTTCACACATTTTCTGAGTACGCTTTAAAGAAAAATGTCACAAGCAGCTGGGCATGGTGGCTCACTCCTGTAATCCCAGCACTTTGGGAGGCCAAGGCAGGCAGATCACCTGAGGCCAGGAGTTTGAGACCAGCCTGGCCAACATGGCAAAACCCCATCTCTACTAAAAATACAAAAATTAGCTGGGCATGGTGGCAGGTGCCTGTAATCCCAGCTACTCTGGAGGCTGAGGTAGGAGAATTGCTTGAACCTGGGAGGAGGAGGTTGTAGTGAGCCGAGACTGCTCCACTGTACACCATCCTGGGAGACAGAGACTCCAACTCAAAAAAAAGAGAAGGAAAGAAAGAACAAAAATGTCGTGAGCCCCCCACACAAGGAACAGGATCTTTTGGTTCTGGCTGATCAAAAGCTACTGTGAATTCTGCACCTTTCCAAATAAATTTGTATTTTTAAAATTTCAACAGAGTCTGCAGTAATTTGTAAAAGTCTATGTGGGAGATAGTTATGTAGTCTATAGCCAGGGCTCAGCATGTGTCGGGATTAGATAATTCATAGGTTTGCCTGGAGTCTGAAGCCAGGGGTCAGACCTGCTGGGTCTGCACCCCAGCAAGGAAGTCAGATCACTGTTCTTCATTCCATTGTTCTCCCCGAAGCTGTAACTCCATCTCTCCCCATTTCTGCAGTCCTTACTGTCTATGAAACAGAACCTTCTAGACCTCTGGCCTCTGAGACTTGGCCAAGCTCTCCTGGGAACTTTCTCCTGGGAGAATTTATCCAGTGTGGATGACAATGGCACTGATGTCTTTAAAACATGTTGGGGACCTACCAAGTGACTGATGAGAAGACAAAACAATGAAGTAATGTGGAAAATGGCACGTTTCTTCCACAGGACAACAGTTGAGCCCCTTCCTGGTCTTTCATTCAGATGCTAGCTAACAGAGCTGTCTCTGAGTGTCCAGACCCCTCGCCCTGCACTCCCCAGCGCTGCTCGTAACATCCTCCAGGCTCTGGAATACAGCCCAGAGGCTGTTTTTGATGATGTTAAAACCACTAGTGCCAATGATCTGTTTTATTTTGTTTGTTTGTTTGTTTTATTTTGAGATGGAGTTTTGCTCTTGTTGCCCAGGTTGGAGCACAGTGGCATGATCTTGGCTCACTGCAACCTCCACCTCCCAGGTTCAAGCAATTCTCCTGCCTCAGCCTCCCGAGTAGGTGGGATTATTGGCACGTGCCACCACTCCCGGTTAATTTTTTTATTTTTAGTAGAGATGGGGGTTTCACCATGTTAGTCAGGCTGGTGTTGAATTCCTGAGCTCAAGTGATCCGCCCATCTCAGCCTCCCAAAGTGCTGGGATTACAGGCGTGAGCTACGGCATCTGACCCCAACGATCTGTGAAACATACCACCTCATCAGCTGGATGCCTAAAGAACAGCCCTTCACAATGAAACGGTGACCCCTCCCTCATTTCCATTGCCTCCACCCCCCAACCTTGAAGAGAGGCCTATAGGGATAGGAACTTGTAAAATGGGACTTGAATAGGTCAGACTCTCTGCTAAAATGGTCTACACCAGAGGTATCTAATCTTTTCTTTCCTGGGCCGCACTGAAAGAAGAATTGTCTTGGGCCACATATAAAATAATTAACACTAATGATAGCTGATGAGCAAAAAAAAAAAATGCTGTTTTAAGAAAAAGTTTACGAAGGCCCTATGTGGTGACTCACACCTGTAATCCCAGCACTTTGGGAGGCTGAGGCAGGCAGATCACTTGAAGTCAGAACTTCCAGATGTTGAAATCTCGTCTCTACCAAAAGTACAAAACTTAGCAGCGCATGGTGGCGCAGGCCTGTAATCCCAGCTACTCCAGAAGGTTGAGAAAGGAGAATCACTTGAACCCAGGAGGCGGAGGTCACAGTGGGCCAAGATGCTGCCACTGCACTCCAGCCTGGGCAACAGAGCAGAACTCCATCACCAAAAAAAAAAAAAAAAGGTTTAGAAATTTGTATTGGGCCTCATGCAGCCCTTGGGCTGCGGGTTGGACAAGCTTGGTCTAGAGCATCATAATAATAGGGCCCCTTGGTTACTATTTGAATGAGTTCACAAATGGTTTTAGGAGAATGCTCAGGTTATTTTTCTTTTTCAAGATGGAGTCTCGATCTGTCACCAGACTGGAGTGTAGTGGCATAATCCCAGTTCACTGCAACCTCCACCTCCTGGGTTCAAGCGATTCTCCTGCCTCAGCCTCCTGTGTAGCTGGGATTACAGATGCACACCACTATGCCCAACTAATTTTTGTATTTTTACTAGAGACGAGGTTTTAACATGTTGGTCAGGCTGATCTCGAACTCTTGATCTCAAATGATCCGCCTGCCTCGGCCTCCCAAAGTGCGGGGATTACAGGCTTGAGTTCAGGTATTTTTTAATTAGTCTCATCATTCTTTCAAGTGTCTGGAGCATAATTCAAACCCTGGAAACTCTAATTTACTAAATGGCGACCTGAAGTCACTGAAAGGCATCCTGAGTCCTTTCTTCGAATAAGAATAATGCGTGAGGGTCCTGGGTCAGTGAGCATAGCAGAAATCCAGCCCGGCTGTGTAACACTGAAAAACGCTGTGTGCTTCAATATTTATTCGTTTGATTTTTTTTCTCTCAGTGATGACATATCAAAAATGTTCTTTTGGAGGAAAATGGTAACTGTAGATCTGCCGGAGTTATAATCACAAACACACCCTTCATTTTTGTTTTACTCACATGATTTTTTCAAAAGTCTTCCCTGAGAAATATGCTTTGAAACTTAAAAACAGAAAAATGTAGTCTGTTATATAACAGTTATTCACCTTGTAAAACTAAAGGTCCTAGAACTGGTTTCAATTTTCCTATTTAAGAAGATCTGCAACCCCATGAGTTTCTCATTCCCAAGGGGTAAGTATATTTTTCTTTCCCTTTTTTTCCTGCTTCGTTTTAAATAGCTAGAAGTTAATTTCACAAACAATGTGGAATGCATTGCTAAAACTAAAAACTCCTTAGCGTTAAATTAGGAAACATCCCTTTCTGGATCTAGGGAGAGAAAGATTTTCTCCCCTGTCCAATGTCCAGGCGCTTTTGGACGACAAGGAAGCAGGGTCCAACCAACAGGCCCCCACAGGGCAGACCGGACGGCTTCCCGCGGGAAGGGTGACAACGGGGAGCCCACAGATGGGAAGCCCGGCCCCATCGCCGACTCGGACCCGGGCGTTTTTTGGGTGTGCATGCACAGGAGGTCCCTCCGCGCTGGGCGGGAAGGCATTAGAAGGCGCTGGGCCTGGGGCCCCTCCTCGCACCCGGCTTTCACGCCGCGTCCCGAGGGCAGCCGCCGTGGGAACGACGCTTCCCCTCCCGGTCCCCACCTCCTCCCTCCGCGTCCCGGGCGCCGGCGGCTCACCACTGGATGATGCCGCTGTGCGGGCCCGGGCTGCCACCGCCGCTCGACGGCGAGGCAGGCAGCCCCTCGGCCATGGCTCGTCCCGGGGTCTGCAGCACCGAGGCAGGCAGCGAGCGGCGGCCGTGGGTGGCGCTGGGTTGCACCGGTCCGGCCACCGCCGCTCCCCGGTGTTTACTTTAGAAAGGGGCGCGCGGGACGCGGGGCGGGAGTCCAGTCCGCCAGGCCCGAGCCCGGGGGCGCGGACGCGCGCGGGGAGCCGGCAGGCCATAGCCCCCCAACCCCCACGCCCCGCGGAGGATGCGTGGACCCCGCCCTGCACCTGCGGTGTAGGCTGGAGCCGCCTCCCGCCCGCGCCCAGCGCCAGTCCCTCCTCCGTACCAACCGATCAAACAAGGACGCGAACAACAGACGCCAGCTGACTCCTTTTCCAATCTGGTCGGGGTGTTGAGTTCGTGAGGGTCCTTGACATGTTTGAGCGTTGCAGTTATTCGGGCAGTTTTAAAAAATATTAATGCCGGGCTGCTGCTTCCTCCCAACACCCTCCCCCGCCTCAATGAATTGGTCTGAGCGGGGGCAGCTTGGGCAGACCGGCTTTTTCGTTTTTCAGGCTCCCGGGGTGATGCTAATGTGCCCGCGGTTGCCGAAAACCACTGGACCTAGGAGTTTTGAAAAATCTCAGAGCTCAGAATTTCTGGCAGGCGGGCGCATCGGGACTTCTAGGAGGCGGCCCGGTGACTCCAGTGTGCCGCCCGAGGTGAGCGCCCCATGTCTGCAGCCAGGCCCTGCCAGTCCTTGCCCTCAAAAGCCATTTATGTCAGTGTGATTGCTGTGCGACATGGAGCTACTGGCCCTCTCCAAACTCACTTCCTTTCTGGGGAACTGTGCGGTTGTTGAGTATTAAGTGGCGTTCGCTTGCAACGCTGCGGCGTAGTCAGAGCTCAGTCATGCAGCCGTTATCGTGGCTGCTAACTGCTTCAGAGTTTCCCGGGTAAAGATTTCTCAATCTAGATCAGAACACATTTGCCGACTTAACAATAACAGAAACCAAACCGCCCAGTTTAAAAATGGGCAAAGGACTTGAATAGACATTTCTCCAAAGAAGATACATAAATGGCTCCTAAGCACATGAAAAGATGCTCAGCGTCATTAGTCATTAGGAAATGCAAATCCAAACCATACCCAAGAGGATGGCTATTATTTAAAACCCGGAAACGAACAGTGTTAGTGAGGATGCAGAGAAATGGAAACCTTTTTTCATTGCGCGTGGGAATTTAAAGTGGTGCGGCTGGCTGGGCGCGGTGGCTCACACCTGTAATCCCAGCACTCTGGGAGGCCGAGGCGGGCAGATCACCTAAGGTCAGGAGTTTGAAACCAGACCTGGTCAACAAGGTGAAACCCAGTCTCTACCAAAAATACAAAAATTAGCTGGGTGTGGTGGTGGCGGGTGCCTGTAATCCCAGCTACTGGGGAGGCTGAGGCAGGAGAATCACTTGAACCTGGGAGGCTGCAGTTGCCATGAGCCAAGATTTCACTGCTGCACTCCAGCCTGGGCAACAGGGTGAGACTCCATCTCAAAATAATAATAATAATAATAATAATAATAATAATAATAATAATTTCAGCTGCTATGGAAAACAGTATAGCCGTTCCTCAAAAATTAAACATAGAATTACCTTATGATCCAGCAGTCCCACTTCCAAGTGTATGCCCAAAACGAATTGAAAGCAGGAATGAAAACAAATATGTACAGCAATGTTCATAGCAGCATTATTCACAATAGCCAAAAGGTGGAAGTAAGCCAAGTGTCTATGGACAGATGAATGGATAAACACAATGTGGTACATAAACATACACTAGAACATTATTTACCCTTAAAAAGGAACAAAAATCTGATACATGCTACAACACGGATACACTGAAAACATTATACTAACTGAAATAAAGCACACAGAAAAGGATGATTCCACTTACATGAAGTCCCTAGAGAAGTCAAATTCATAGACAGACTGTAGACTGGGGCTTGCCAGAGGCTGGGGACTGGGGGATTAGTGTTTTAACGGGGACAGAGTTTTGTTTGGGAAGATGAAAAGTTCTGGAAATAGATGTTGATGGTTGCAAAACTGCGAACGAACTTAATACTACACCACTGAATTGTGTACTTACAAATTGTTAAAATGGTAAATGTTATGTATATTTTACCACAGTTAAAAAAAAAATTCTGCTCCCAAAACACACACACACACACACACACATCTGAGAACCATATCTGGAAGCAGGAAAGAGATCGATCCAACAGATTAACAAAGTGCCAACTGCCTCCCGTGTGCCAGTCCTGGAAGGTAGTTGCTGGGGCCCACCAGAGATCTCCAGGGCCAGCATCCTTCCTTCCTCAGGGACACCATCACAAGGGTGAGGATCCAAGGTCAGTTCCAGAGAGAGATAGCAGGACATTCAGAACCTGGGCCCTGAAGTTTGACCACGTCACCAGAGCTGACCTGGGATGGCATCTGACTCTCCTTTGGGGAACTGCCCCATGAATCAGCCTGGTCCTGAAGCCTGGGGCATTTGGAGTGTAGGGGTGGGATAGGCGAGTGAGTGGGAATGACATTATCAACAAGTGAGTGGGGCCACTGTTAGCTCTATTTATTTTCTCAGCTGAGTTTCCTTGTTCAGGGCAGGCTGCTGTAAACCACCACCCAGTAGGGGACAGTTGACCCCACATCATCCTCTCTCAAGCCAGGAGCTGGGGGGAACCTCACTTCGTGCCTCAAGAGCATCCATATCAGGATGGGAGGCCGACTATGTGCGTAACAAACAGAGTCAGGAAACTGCTGAATGGCAACGCACAGGAAGAAAGAAGGTGAAACAATGAGGTGAGGCAGTGTGGCAGGGCTCTCCAAGGCTGTACTTTGCAGGCCAGCCCTCCTCTGGTTGTCTCTAGGAGAGGAACACATCCCTTTGGACTCAGAGTGGGAGCCCCATGAGGTTCCTTCATCTGATTTGCTTTGCCCTGAGTGTTAAGTCCTGTCCTCCTGCAGTGGACCAGGCAGGTCCTTCTCCATGGCCCGAGCAAGCCGAAGGTGTGGTTCCTTCCCCTTCTCATACTGGTCTTGCAGCAGCTCCCTTCCACCCAGGAAACTTCCCAAGATGCCTGCTCCCGTCCACAGAGACTGGAAATAGCCACAGAAAGAGCCTGCTGTTATTTAGGTAGGGCCTTATGTCACTGCTGGTGCCATAATATTTGCACATTTACTGATGATCAACCAGCACCAGGCACTGGAACAGACTTTGGAAATACAATGGGGACACCATGACCATCTGGTGAACCAGTGGTCCCTTTGCAGTTATTGCATCGAATGTTAGATGCCATGAAAAGCAAATATCATCTTATCTTGGCTCAGAGCTCTTGAGGCTTGTTGATTAGAGGACTCTAGAAATGAGGCCATGTGGTAAATTTCCCACTCTCCACCCAAAGGGCCTATTAATTTCATCTATTACAGGTGACAGCTGGTGTCCTTAGTTTGACCAGCCATCTTATAGATCAGACTAGATCAGAGTAGTTTTGTGCTAATACAATGACATTCTCAGAAGATTTATTCCCAGTGTGCGCCTTCATAATGTGCTAAATATGCAAAGGACATTTACCTCTGCACATGACTCCATTACTAGCAGCATAAGCTTTCAGTTGAGTTGACCATATAGCCACATAATTTGTTCAATAGAATTAGGTATAAAATCCATTTTCTTTTCAGAGAATGTTTAACTGAAGTGATGTAACCAAAAACTTCATTCTGCGGCTTTCACTGAGGAGACTGCTAGACCCACGCATGTGCTGTCTTGTACCTGAAAATCTGATCTCTCTCTAACTCCAAGTTGAGCATCTTTGCTCTAACATCGAAACCATTACAAGGAAAATAAATCCTAAGGTTTATGTCAAGCAGAATTCCAGTTTCTTATGTCACATTTTACTTACACAAAGCTGGAGAACCACATCTTTTATCTAAACAGTAACTTCTTTTACCTACTTCCATCTAATTGGTTTCTAGCTTATCTAATTAGTCTCATTTCACCTAAAAGGGCACCAGCTGTGCCTTCTCCTTGCACAAAACCATCTCTGATCTGGGGTGCTTAATTTCATTCAATTCTTGCAATTTTTCACTTTCTGTGGACGTCCCCAGGTGTCTTCAGGCAATAGATATATTTTTACATAAAGCTAATGAGCATAGTGGATTGGGTCCAGAATGCACAATGTAGCTGCATCTGCATAGGCAGAGCATTACAGAGAACAGACAACTGCATGTTCCATTTTAGCCTGGAAGAGATTACCTAAGATCCCTGGGCTCTAAACCAGTAAGATTTGGAGACTTTCAAACTATACTGGAGCAAAGCAGTCTCATTGGAGAGATTCCAAATCACTATCATATGTTGCAATTTTTCTTGGTCTACACTCACCTTTTGAGTATCTGGCTTTTACCCCAGTTGAAATCAATGGGAATGTTGCATTCAGGAGAATGTATGTAATGAGAACACCTAGCTCCAAACATAAAACACTTCTCTGCCATTTCTTTATCTAAAATCCGTGATTCAGAGGACCATGACGATATCCCATTGGTATAGATGTTTTTACCCAATGCAGTTTTCCTTTTTCCCTTTTCGTAGAGAGATGCTGGCCACTTATGGTATACAAATAGCATTATCTTCAGAGGAACTCTGAGAATGTGTGGAATGAAAAGAAACAGCCTTCATTTGTTACAGAGTGCTTGTAAATTGTAATTTGCAAAGTAATGCATTTGAATTCTTTTGTTTCATTAAAAGTGGGACTTTTCTGGAAGCCAAGCAAAAACAAAATGAAAAGTGGTTTCCTTTTCTGCAGATGATTAGTAGGAATTTAATAAGTCATCTTATTAAAGCCATCATGTAAGCAAGGCAGGCACTTTTCCAAATCATAATTGTGAGCAAAATCGTAAATCTTACCCCAATTTATTTAAATAATTTTCCAAAAGAATGAGAAAAGGCACACTAAGTCAATTACTTTGGATTTGTGTAAATACTATTTTAAAGATTTTTACAGGCATGAAAAAATTATTTTTGAAAAGCAGTTTTAAACAATAGCATGAGCTGATCTGGGGTGTGAAAAACCTTCATCTGTCCTCATGGTTCAAATTATTCTTTGGTAAAAACGTACTGGAACAGCTGCTTGCTCCCTGCCGTTCCGCATGGAATTATTTCCTGGTACTATCCCCACCGTGAAATTAATTTCACTACAGCATCTCTGGACAAAGTACATGTTTGGCACATCTTTCTAAAGGACAGCAGACTGCCTTTCAATTGGTCATGTGACCTCCTCCTGCTAATTACCCATTGGAATTCCCCAGCAGAGAGAAGCAGGAAAGATGCTTTACAAAGAGCATCTGCCTGTGAGCTTTGCTGGAGAACAAAAGTAAACACATCTCAATAGATGTGTAAAGATTGTTAAAGCTTGCTTTATGTAACAAAGCCTGGCTTTAAAAACCACTGATCGTGAGACCCCCCCCCCCAAAGCCAGTCTAAGATGCAAATAGTTATCAAGATGGTCTTCTAAAAATATTATTTTCATATTATTGTTGTGCTGGGGTCCTAAACACTTGTCCAGTGCCTCTTAGAGTACCTCTGTACAGGTGAGCTGAGAGGCAGGGACCTCTCCCACCTGCCTCTGCTTGTTCCTCAGCCAGGCCATTCCATTTAACAACATGTTAGAACCTTACACAGGAAGCAGGCAAGCCAAGAGAAGTGGAGGTGAGAGGCCACAGGCACCCAAGTCTGCAGAGCTGGAGAGGGCAGACCCCTGAGAATTTCCTGGCTCCCAAGTGGCCCAGCAGTCTCTCCTGGAGCTCCTCTGTGTCCTCCAACAAATTACATTTTCCCTTGAGCCGTTTAGAGCAGGTTTCTTTTACTTATCACAAGTTCATGAAGTTTATTGGTGGGGGCGGGGGTGGTGGACGGAGTCTCACTCTGTCACCCAGGCTGTAGCGCAGTGGCTCGATCTTGTGTCACTGCAACCTTTGCCTCATGGGTTCGAGTGATCTTCCTGCCTCAGCCTCCCAAGGGATTGCAGGCACCCACCACCATGCCTGGGTAATTTTGCATGTGTAGTAGAGAGGGGGGTTTCTCCATGTTGGCCAGGCTGGTCTCAAACTCCTGACCTCAGATGATCCACTTGCCTCAGTCTCTCAAAACGCTGGGATTACAGATGTAAGCCACTGCGCCCAGCCAAGTTCATGAGTTTCTAGTATCTGTCATTTATCTTCTCAGTAAGGATCTGGGAGAAGGAGGTGGCTCCCACACCCTTCTGGAGGTGGCCATTTGGAAGGACACTTGGTGCCCCATGGCTGAGCTGAGGGGGAGCTGGAGTTCAGTCATTCACTGGACAGATATTTAGGGAGCACCCACATGAGCCTCGTGCATGCTAGGGGCCGGGGAGACCTCAGGAAGGATGCGTGGTAGTGGTCCCTGCCCTTGGGGTATCCACGGTCAACACCATCTCTGACAAAGACACAGGGGTAGGGCTACACCCAAAACTTCTGTACAACAGAATTCATTAGACAGTAGTTGGTGGTCTGGCTGGGGACCTTATCAGCATGGTCATGCAGCTGAGAACCACCGAATGGGTCCCATGGCAGGGATCACAGGAGTCACAGCCAGACCACAGGGCCCACAGAGCCCATGAGAAGAAGCAGAAACAAGTCCATCAGGGAGAATGACCCAAGTGCAGCCACACATTGACCGTGGCTGCCATCAGCATGGCCAGCACCCAGAGGACAAGGGCACTGTCTTAGAGTCCATGGGCCTGGGGCCAGGAGGGACCTGCACGGGTGGGGCCTGCCTGCCACTTTAGGCAGCTGCTGCTAGCTCTCTTTCCCACTGTGAAGAGTGCCCTGGCTTGAACCATGAGTTATAGCATCCTTCTTCACAGGCCCTGGGGCCATTTTGGAGAAAGCCGGGGAGGGAAATAAACTGAGAAATAAGTCATGTTTACCTAAGGAGACTGGGCATGATCTCAGAGGACTGCCTGAGTCATGACACTGGGCTAACTCTAGCAGAGCAGACCAAACCTTAGATCTCCCACCCCTGGGCCCCAGCACATGCAGAACAAAGCAGTACCTTCTCAAGATCTGATGCATGAGTTCGTGAATCCGGTAGGACTCATTTCACAGGGAGGAAAAGGAGACTTGCAGGAAATTGAAGACACTTGAAGTGAGTACGCACAAAGTTGTGTAGCCAGTAAGTGACAGAGCACATAGGGCCAAGCTCTGCCTGGGGGACCTCTGAGGGGCCAGTTCCTGAATTGTCAAGTGCTTCCTGTAGAGGGTAGCTGTGAGAACTAAAAGAAAGCCAGCTGATAAAGCTTTTATCCTGGCACATCGTACATGCTTAATAAACTTTTGACTGTTGCTGATTTGACAGTTTCCCTTGAAAGAAATACTTAAAATGATTTCAGTTATTTCACAATTGTTCATATAGCAATAGTATTATGGTTATATATTTAAAGAGGATTCACATCCCTTTTAGAGATACATCTTCAAATATTTGTAGATGAAATAAAATGCTGTCTGAGATTTGCTTCGAAATAACTCAGCTGGCATGAGTAGGGGGTGGGGAGAGTAGGTGAACCAAGGTTGGCAGGTCCTGATGCCCGCCGAGGCCGGGAGCTCATTGCACTCTGCTCTTCACTTTTGTATGTGTGTGCAATAGTCCATAAGAAAAAAGTTTTATATGTACATTTGAAGCTGTGTCCTGAGGAGGATGCATACAAGACATTTATACCCACACGCAATAGTTTCAGACTTGCTTGAAAGCCTTCTTCAATGTGCAGAACACTCACACACAGTATGTGATTAACAGTATAATTAGCACTAGGTTTTGTTTTGTTTTTTAAAATCAGTATGGCATTATTAGCACTGTGGTTTAGTGTTTTGCAGAACACTCCAGAAACTTCAGCTGGGCATGGTGGCATGTGCCTGTAGTCCCAGCTACTCTGGAGGCTTAGGTGGGAGGATGGCTTGAGCCTGGGAGGCAGAGGTTGCAGGGAGGCAGAGGTTGCAGTGAGCCAAGATTGCACCACTGCACTGCAGCCTGGGCTATAGAGCCAGACCTTGTCTTAAAAAAAAAAAAAAAAAGGTTTCTTTCTTAAAAACTCCCAGGGCCAGGTGAGGTGGCTTATGCCTGCAATCCCAGCACTTTGGGAGGCTGAGGTGGGCAGATCGCACCTCAAATGAACCGAGGCGTTTGAGACTAGCCTGGCCAACATGGAGAAACCCTGTCTGTCTCCACTAAAAATGTAAAAATTAGCTGAGCCTGGTGGTGCATGCCTGTAGTCTCAGTTACTCAGGAGGCTGAGGTTGCAGGGAATCACTTGAGCCTGGGAGACAGAGGTTGCAGTGAGCTGAGATCATGCCGATGTACTCCAGCCTGGGCAACAGAGTGAGATGCTGTCTTAAAAACAAAACAAAACATAACCAAAAACCAGAAAGAAACTCTCAAATATTATACCCTTGTCTTGGTGATTCACAGACAAATTATGATATTAAAGCAGTCCTGCAGTAAATAAGGTTGTTTAACTTTATTTAACTTAGTATTTCCAAGTTTAATTGTCTATAGAAACCCACCCCCTCCCTGTGTGTGTGTGTGTTTTTGATAACATTGCTCATTGCTTATAAACATCTTGAAGGATACTAAGGGTCCATGGTTCCCAGTTGAGAAACACTGGTATGAGCTACCTCACAGAATCAGACTTTGTGGGCTGTTCCGGGAGTTTAGGCTGTTGTTAAACAGGGTTTCTAGAGGTTTGAGAAAAAGAAAATTTAGTGCCTGCTGCGTGCCTGAACGTGTCCCCTCCAAAATTCATGTTGAAACTTAATCGACATTGTGGTAGTATTAAGAGGTGTGGCCCTCTGGAAAGAGATTAAGTCATGAGGGTGGTGCCTTCATGAGTGGATTAGTGCCCCATAAAGGTGCTGGAGTGAACTAGTTAAGGCCCTTTTTCCCTTCCACCTTCTGTCTCTTATGCCATGGAGGATGCAACATTCAAGGGACCATCTTGAAAGCAGAGAATGGGGCCCTCATCAGACACAAAACCTTGATCTCGGACATCCCCAGCCTCTACAACTGCGAGAAATACATTCCTATTACTGATTAATTCAGTCTCAGGTAGTTCGTTATAGCAACAGAAACAGATCAAGACCATGCCTTTGTCTCATGCTCCTTTGTTCATTCTCCTTCTGCCTTCTCTTTCCCTGTCGGCTCCCACCCACACCTGCCACACACCTTGAGGAGAGAAAAGGGCAGGCAACCTTGTGAGGATGCCTTGCTCATCTCCCTACAGGAGCAGTGTCTCTGGCTATGGCTATAGAAACATTTCTGGCTGCTGGGGCTCAGGGTGAAAGCTTAGCCTGCCCTTTCCTCTCCACAATGGTCAGATGTGACTTAAGACAGGTTAGATTTCCTGATTTAGGGCTTGACTCTGTTTAATTGGGAGGTGACATATACAGTTAAAACTGTGTTGGCCAGGTATGGTGGCTCACGCCTGTAATCCCAGCACTTTGGGAGGCCGAGGCGGGACGATCGCCTGAGGTCAGGAGTTCGAGATCAGCCTGGCCAAAACAGTGAAACATCGTCTGTACTAAAAATACAAAAAAAAAAAAAAAGAAAAAAGAAAAAAGAAAAACTAGCTGGGAGTGGTGGCAAGCACCTGTAACCCCAGCTACTCAGGGGCTGAGGTGGGAAAATCACATAAACTTGAGAGGCAGAGGTAGCAGTGAGCTGAGATCAAGCCACTGCGCTCCAGCCTGGGTGACAAGAGCAAAGCTCCTTCTCAAAACAAACAAAACAAAACAAAACAAAACCTATGTATTTAGCCATGTTTTGCACATTCAACATTTTGAAATGATGCAAATACATTGCTTCTGGTTTTCCTTCTAGCTAGCACTTGAACTCATGCTTTAGTGCATTGAAAAACAGTATGAAAACGGAATACACTTAGCAATTTAGGATTTCCTTGCTCCAGAAGTTTTATTTTAGAAAAATCAGAAGAATGTGATCATAACTGAGAGTCATAGACTATTGATTCACAAACACTTTTTTATTTATCTGCCCACCTCACGACTGGCCACATTTCCTTCCCTCCCCATCTGTAGCCTAGCCAGATGCCCCCCACCTCCTTCCTCTTTCTCCAAGCAGGCTTTCCCCTGTCAATGCTCCCCAGAAGCTCTGGGATTCAGGAGCCCTCTGCTTTCTCCCTTCCATTCCTGTCTATTTCTCTGTTCTTTCCTTTCCATCTCTCCTCCTCTCCTCGTGCAGAGGGTTGAGAAGAGTTACTAACCTGGCAGTGACAATGCAGATTAGAATGCTGATGGTAACACTAAACACTAATACAACTGTTATTAGCATTCCATCACATATGCTCACAAAACTTGTAAAACACTGCTATGGTTATAAACCCATGGAGTCGATATTTTTTATTGTTTTATAGATAAAGAAATGGAGCCCTTGAAAAGTTAAGCAGTTTGCTCAAGATCATACAGCTGCAATTTGTATTGCAACAAAATTTGTGACCTGCTTAAATTTTCACCATCATTCATATATCTGTCACACTCGGGATCCTCCATTTACCAAAAATCAATATGGTGACATGGCCACACACCTGAGGAATTCTTTTACTTCCCATGGATATAGGGCTATCATTTCAAATATTTGTACAAAATTTATTTAGGCCAGGTGCAGTGGCTTATGCCTGTAATCCCAGCACTTTGAGAGGCTGAAGTGGTTGGATCACTTGTGGTCAGGAGTTTGACACCAGCCTGGCCAACATGGTGGAACCCTGTTTCTACTAAAAATACAAAAATTAGCTGGGTGTGGTGGCGCACACATGTAGTCTCAGCTACTCTGCTGAGGCAGAGGGATTGCTTGGGCCCAGGAAGTGGAGGCTGTAGCGAGGTGAGATCCAGCCACTGCCACTCCAGCCTGGGTGACGGGAGTGAAACCAAGAAAGAAGGGAAGGGAAGGGGAGGGAAGAGGAAGGGAGGGGAGGGGTGGGGAGGGAAGAAAGAGGGAGGGAGGGAGGGAGGAAGGCAGGCAGACAGGCAGGCAGGCAGGAAGGAAGAAAGGAAATTATTTCGATTTCCCCAACTACTTCTCTAACCTCACATCACTCATCTCCCCTCTAAGCTCCCTGAAGCCCCAAACTTGCAGTTCCTTGAGGAGCTGTGTGTTGGCATGCCTCAGTGCCTTTGCACAAGCTGCTCTTTCTGTTTGGAATCTAGACTTCTCATCTCCCCCCGATGAATGCTGCCCCGCCCACTTCAGCTTAGTCACGCTCCCTTTGTCCTGAAGCCTTCCCAGAGACCCCCATCGTCTTCAGCCAGCCTAAGTGCAGGCTCCCCTGTGCCCTCCCATGCCCACTGGGCTCAGCTCTGTCACAATGTTGCTCCTGCCTGACTCTACCAGTCAGTGTGCTTGGTTGTCCTTCCTTTGTAAAGTGAGCTCTTTAAAGGGGACACTGACAAGCAGAGTGCTCAGCAGATGCTAGGAGCTGCTGAGTCAATGTCTGCTGAATGACTGAAAAAATGAGAATTATCCATCTAAGAAGAGGTGATAGGAACTTGAGTTCTGTGTTTCTCAAAGGCAATTTCTTACACCTTTTGCTCTAGCATAGTAGTTTCCATTTCTTGAGGCGGGGTTGGTGTTTTTGTTTGGACCATCCTAGAAGCCATCACTCGAACTTCCTGCCACCCCAGATTCAGCCCACTGTAGAGAGGCCAGCTGCATTTGATTTCCTCTGCAAGGAAGAAAAACAAAACAAAACAAAAGTCTTGATTTATCACAAAACCCAGCCCAGGAAAGCTTAAACAATGGCTACCAAACTCAGCTCTCACATTGCTAAAAATTATTTGTCTTATAGGAGGAAGAGAGTTTCTTAAATCCCACAAAGGCAACTCTTCTTCCTGAAGACAGCAGCTTTGCTAGTAATGAAGGCAACATTCACAACACAGGTTGATGGTCAAGTGACTTTTGTGAACCCACAAGCTAGTCAAGGGAGGAGGGGCTGTCAGGGTATCACTGGGGAGTGGGTCCAGTTAGCTTTGAGCTTAAGATGGGCAACAGCTATAAATTACAATCTGTCTGGACAATACCGCTGGTTAAAAGCACATCATGAAATATCAATTGTTTTGGAGGAAGCTGGGAGCCCACTGAGTGGCACATGTCTGTTCTGATGAGGAAACAGTCTACCTCTGTTCTCATCGTGCACCTTCCACTGATGATTGCTGGGCAGGCGCACCTGCTTTAACTTCCTCTAATATTGACCTCCTATCATGCGGTCTGTGTTACTAGTTTCACTGTCTGTTGAGCACCCTTTGATTTTATGATTAACTTTGGTTGGTTTGTTTGTTTTTTGAGACAGGTCCCGGGCAGGAGTGCAGTGACACGATCTCGGCTCACCACAACCTCCGCCTCCTGGGTTCAAGCAATTCTCCTGCCTCAGCCTCCCGAGTAGCTGGGGCTACAGGCACGCACCACCATGCCCAGCTAATTTTTGTATTTTTAGTAGAGACGGGGTTTCACCATGTTGACCAGGATGGTCTCAATATCTTGACCTCGTGATCCACCCGCCTCGGCCTCCCAAAGTGCTGGGATTATAGGCGTGAGCCACCGGCTGAATTTATTTCTTATAATGATTTTATTTTATTTTCATTTTTTTGTTACCCTGACTTGAGGCTCATGATTTTAGATTTATCAAAAAATTAAGCCAATAATAGAGAATGTTCCCATATGTGCTCCTCCCACATAGTTTTTCCTATTATTACATTTTGCATCAGTGTGGCATGTTTATTGCAATTAATGAATCAATATTAATACATTATCACTAACTAAAGTCCCACAATTTACAGTGAGGTTCATTCTTTGTGTTATACAGTTCTGTGTGTTTTGACAATTGCATAATGTCATGTAGCCATTACTTCAGGATTATAGAGAATAGTTTCACTGTCCTAAAATTCGCTTATGCTTCACCTATTCATCCCTTCACCCACTCCCCTAAACCATGGCAACAACTTGATTTTGCTTTTTTGCAGTTCAGATGTTGCCAATGTGATAATATTAAGTGAGGGTGCTTCTAATAAGTGATATTAGAATGATGATTTCTGTTTTAAAGTTTCCAATTTTCTGCCAAAATTTTTGAGCTTTTATTTCTTTTTCTTTTTTTTTTTTTAAAGATGGGGTTTCACCATGATGGCCAGTCTGGTCTTGAACTCCTGACCTCAGGTGATCCACCCACCTTAGCCTCCTAAAGTGCGAGGATTACAGGCATGAGCCACCGCACCCGGCTGAGCTTTTATTTCTTTGAGCATATTCAGCATGGTTGTTTGACAGTCTGTGTCTGACATTTCCAATATCTGGAGTCCTTGCTGCTCTGATTTTTTTCCCCTTCTATTTCTGATTAACATCATCTCTTTTGTATGTCTGGTAGTCTGGTAATTCTTTCAAAAATTTTTCAATTTTTTTTATTCTAGTAAAATACACCCAACATAAATTAACCATTTTAATCATTTTTAAGTGCACTGTTCAGTGGTATTAAATATATTCTTATTGTTGTGCAACATCACCATCATCCATCTTTAGAACTCTTTTTAATCTTGTGAAACTCATACTCTATACCCATTAAATATTAACTCATCATTGCACCCATTCCCCAGCCCCTAGTAACCACCATTCTACTTTCTGTCTCTATGAATTTGACTACTCTAGGTACTTCATATAAGTGAAATCATACAGTATTTGTCTTTTTGTTACTCTATGATTTTTGTCCATCACTTATCATAATGTTTTCTGTTCCATTTTATGTATATGCCACATTTTGCATGTGCATTTTATGGTCAATGGAAACTTGGGTTGCTTCCATATTTTAGCTGCTGTGAATAATGCTGCTATGAGCATGCTATAAACATAGGCATAGCTGTATCTCTTGGAGACCCTGCTTTCAATTCTTTTGGGCATATACCCAGAAGCAGAATTGTTGGATCATATAGTAACTCTGTTTTTAATTTTGGGTAGAACCACCATCCTGTTTTCCACAGTGGTTGCACCATTTTATATTTTCACTAACAGTGCATAAAGGTCCCAATTTCTCCACATCTTCATCAACATTTGTTATTTTCTGTTTGTTTTAATAGGAGCTATCCTAATGAGTAGAAAGTGGTGCCTGGTTATTTTTTACTATGTGCTTGACATCATGTTTGAGAAGTTATTTGTAGGAATAATTTGAAGTTTAGGATAATGTTATTTTCCCCTATAAAAAAATTTTCATTTGTTTCTGTCAGGTACTTTGGTGCTCTATCAATAGTGTCACCTTAAACTATCTTCAGGGCTAGAGATTTTCTAAGTAACCAAAAGGACTCAAAATTTGGTTGTAGTCCATGCCAGCACTGATTTCCTTTTTATTTACTCATACTTCTCAGGATCAGACCTTTGTGGTTCCTGCCTAAGCAGGGGATTAATTAGCAGGGGATGCAAACTTAACCAGCCCTGGACTTTGACATTTGACCCCCATTTTTGTAAGGCTCTCAAAAGTGCAGCTTGGCCTCTGAACCACTAATCCCATCTCAGATACTCTCATACAAAACTTACTCCAAATGCATGGTTCATTGCTAGGATGTAAATGCTTCCCCTTGGCTGGGCGTCTGGCTCATGGCTGTAACTCCAGCACTTTGGGAGGCTGAGGTGGGTGGATTACTTGAGCCCAGAAGTTCAAGACCAGTCTGGGCAACAGAGTAAAACTCTATCTTTACAAAAAAATATGAAAATTAACCAGGCATGGTGAAGTATGCCTATAGTCCAAACTACCTGGGAAGCTGAGGCAAGAGAATCGCTTGGAACCTGGAGGCAGAGGTTGCAGTGAGCCACTGTACTCCAGCCTGAGTGACGGAGGGAGACCCCTGTCTCAAAGCAAAAAAAAAAAAACAACCAAAGCTTTCTTTTTAACATTCAGGTGTTGCCAATGAGGTGGTGCCTTTAAAAAGGGATCAGACTATGAGGGTTTCAGATTACAGCCCCTATAAAACAAGCTTAATACAGCTTTTGGTGGCTTGTTCTACCTTTTACACAGTAGGATACAAGGCACCTCCCCTCTAGAGGATATACAATTAGAGGATATAAAATTCGGGAACATGTTGGAAGCTGAGAGCACCCCTCACTAAACAACCAAAACTGCTCGTTTCTTGATCTTAGATTTCCCATCTTCCAAACTGTGAGAATATAAATTTCTGTTTTTATAAAATAGCCAGCCAGTCTGTGGAAATCTGTTATAGTAGCACAAAACAAAGACAGATTAGTACCAGAGAACTGAGGCACCAAATCACTGGCAACAAATGCCTAAAACTGTGGAAGTAGCCTTCGAACTGGGTAATAGGTAGAGCTGGAACAGTTTTGAAGTGAATGCTGTGAAAGGCCTAGAGTGCTAAGAATGGAGCATCTAGGGTGACTGGGGAAGGCTCAGAAGAAGAGAACGCAGGGAAATTCTGGAACTTCTGGGAGATTACTTAAGTGGTCGTATGCAGGATGTTGGTAGAAATATGAAACAGGAAGACCATCCTGAGGAGGTTTCTGATGAGAATGAGAAACAAGGTACTGGACACTAGAGGAAAGGCCATCCTTGTTACAAAGTGACAAATAACTAGGCAGAATTATGTCCATGTCCCAGGAGTCTGTGGAAGGCAAAACTCAAGAGCAATGAACTAGGATATTTGGTGAAAGAAATCTCTAAGCAGCAAAATGTTGAAGGGGCTGTATGTCTTCTCTTCACTGCTTACAGTAGAGTGCAAAAAGAGAAAAATGATTTAAAGATGGAATTGATAGTTAAAAGGGAAGCAGACGTAAAGCTCTAGAAAGCTCTCAACCTGGCCATGTAAAGAATAAAAAAAGTGTGGCCTGGCCACCTTTGCTAAGGAGATTAGTAGGGATAGAAGGAAGCCAGATGCTATTCATCAAGGCAATAGAACGACCTTGAAGGCATTGTGGAGATCTTCAAGGTCACCGGCCTATCATAGGCCCAGAGTGCCAGGCCCTTGAGGGCAGAATGATTTCAAGGGAAGGGCCCAGGGGCCTCAGGGCTCATGACCCAGGGCTACCTTGGGACTCCATGCCCCGTGTTTCTGCAAAGCATTCTTCAACTGACCCCGTTGTGTTCAAGTGGGCCCAGGTGTGGCTTGAGCCACAGCTCTTGAAGACTGAGGCCATAACCCTTTGCAATACCCATGTGGCGATAACTCCACAAGTGCACAGATGCAAGAGCTGTGGAGGCATGGTTTATTCCACCAGATTTCAAAGGATGTCATGGACAGCCTTGGGGACCAAGCAGAAAGTTGCTCCAGCGTGGGCTCACTGCAGAGAATCTCCACTAGAGCAATGCTTGGTGGAGCCAATGGGGTCAGGGCTGTCCCCAAGACCCCAGACTTGTAGAACTGCCAGGATGCAATGCCAGCCTGGGAGAGTCCCAGGTACCCAACTCCAACTGCTGAGAGCTGCATTATGGGCTGCTCCCAGCAAAGCCTTGAGGGTAGGGTCCTGTGGAGCCTCAGAAGCCCGACACCCATCCCAGTATATCTAGAAGGCATGACATTGAGTCAGACGGGATTGTTCTCAGGCATCAAGATTTAATATTGTGGCTGGGTGTGGTGGCTCACACCTATAATCCCAGCACTTTGGGAGGCTGAGGTGGGCAGATCACCTGAGGTCAGGAGTTCGAGACCAGCCTGGCCAACATGGTGAAACTCTGTCTCTACTAAAAATACAAAAACTGGCCAGTCATGGTAGCAGGTAATCCCAGCTACTCAGGAGGCTGAGGCAGGAGAATTGCTTGAACCCGAGAGGTGGAGGTTGCGGTGAGCCGAGGTGGTGTCACTGCACTCCAGCCTGGGAGACAAGAGAGAGACTCAGTCTCAAAAAAAAAAAAAAGGTTTAATGTTGTTTTAATGTTCTTTGCCTTATTGGATTTTGGACTTACTTGAGACCTGTTATGACTTTCTTCTTACCTATTTCGTCCTTTTGGAATGAAAGCGTCTGTATTGTGCCTGTCCCACCATTATAATTTGGAGACACATACCTTGTTTGGCTTCTTAGGTCCCAGGCTGGAGGGAAAGTTGCCTCAGGATGAATCCTGCCTTGAGTCTCACCCATATTTGACTTACATGAGACTCTGGACTTTAGACTTGAGTTAATCCTGGGACAAGTTAAAATGCTTGAGACTAGTGGGAGAGAATGAATGTACAGAATATAACACATAAGGATGGTTTAGGCAACGATGGGCTACCTATATTACAGTGACCCTGTAAGATTTTACAAGGAAAACTTCTTATTGCCTAGGAACATCATAGCCTTCATAACAGCACAGCACAACACATCACTTCCCTGTCCCAGGTGATGCTGGTGTCAGCAAACCTGCTGTCTAGCACATACAATTATGTAGAGAACATAATACTTGATGATAATAAGTGACTATGTTACTGGTTTATGTTTTTTTATTATACTATAATTTTTATCATTATTTTAGAGTGTACTCCTCCTACTTGTTTTTTTAATAACTTAATTGTAAAGCAACCTTAGGCAAGTCCTTCAGGAGGTATCCAGAAGAAGGCACTGTGATCACAAGAGATGACAGCTCCATGCATATTACTGCCCCTGTGGTCCTTTCAGTGGGACACGATGAAGGGGCGGAAGACAGTGGGTGACACCGAGGATCCTGACCTGGTGTAGGCCTGGGCTAATGCGTACGTTTGGGTCTTGGGTCTTAGTTTTTTATAAAACAGTTCAAAGAGTTAGAGAAAATTTTAAAAATTAAAAACAGAACGAAGTTTATAGAATAGGAATATAGAGAAAAAGGTATTTTTATATAGCTATACAATGTGTTTGTGTTTTAAGCTAACTGTTACCATAAAAGTCCATTTTATTTATTTTTTTGACATAGAGTCTCACTCTGTCACCCAGGCTGGAGTGCAGTGGCATGATCTTGGCTCACTGCAACCACCGCCTCCCAGGTTCAAGCCATTCTCCTGTCTCAGGCTCCCAAGCAACTGGGACTGCATGTGTGTACCACCACACCCAGCTAATTTTTGTATTTTTAGTAGAGTCGAGGTTTCACCATGTTGGCTAGATTGATCTCGAACTCCTGACATCAGGTGATCCACCTGCCTCAGCCTCCCAAAGTGCTGGGATTACAGGCGTGAGACACTGCGCCCAGCCGAATCAAAATTTTTTGTAAAAAATTAGAAAGTTTATAAGGTAAACAGTTACAGTAAGGTAAGGTTAATTTACTATTGAAGAAATAAAAATTTTAGAATACATTTAGTGTAGCCTAAAGTGTACAGTATTTATAAAGTCTACGGTAGTACCCAGCAATGTCCTAGGCCTTCACATTCACTCACCAGTCACTCACTGAGTCACCCAGAGCAACTTCCCGTCCTGTGAGCTCTATTCATGATAAGTGCCTTATGCAATGTACTATGTTTTACTCTTTCATCTCATATTTTTATCGTAACTTTTCTTTTTTTTTTTTGAGACAGAGTCTTGTTCTGTCGTCACCAGGCTGGAGCACAGTGGCGCAATCTCGGCTCACTGCAACCTCTGCCTCCTGGGTTCAAGTGATTCTTCCACCTCAGCCTCTCGAGTAGCCGGGACCACAGGCGCATGCCACCACACCTGGCTAACTTTTGTATTTTTAGTAGAGATGGGGTTTCACCATGTTGGCTAGGATGGTCTCGATCTCTTGACCTCATGATCCACCCGTGTCGGCCTCCCAAAGTGCTGGGATTACAGGCGTGCTGGCATTACACCGCACCGGCCCTTTACCGTAACTTTTCTATGTTTAGTTGTTTAGATACAGAAATACTTGCCATGGTGTCACAGTTGCCTACAGTATTCAGTACAGTAGCATGTTGTGCTGGCTTGTGTCTTAGGAGCAGTCGGCCATACCACGTAGCCTAGGCGTGGTAGGCTGTACTATCTAGGTCTGTGTAAGCATGCCCTAAGATGCCCGCTCAGTGATGAAATGGCCTAAGAGTGTTTCTCAGAACTTATCCCCATCATTACATGACACGTGGTTATGTTTTGTATGTGAGAAGGACACAAATTCTGGGGGCCAAGGATGGAATACCACGGTTTGACTATGTTCCCTCCAAAATTCAGGTGTTGCCAATGCGACAGTATTAAGAGGTAGTGCCTTTAAGAGCCATCTTGCTTATGAGATTAGTGCTCTTATAAAGAGGCTTTGCATAGCATTCAGTGGCTTGCCGGTCAGCCTTCACTCTGTGAGGACACCGTGCTCCTCCCCTCCTGAGGAGGCAACACTAAGGCGCAGCCTTCACCAGACCACCAAACCTGCCAGTGCCTTCATCTTGGGCTTCTCAGCCTCCAGCACTTTGAGAAATAAATGTCTGTTTTTTAATAAATTGCATGGTCTCAGGTCTCAGGTATTTTGTTATAGCGCCACAAAATCGTCTAAGATACTCAGTTCTCTGGTTCTTGGCCTGGAAACATTTCAGTGTCATATTAACTCCCGAATGTTCGTAAGTTTTCTAAAACAACAACAACAACATTTTATGAATCTTTTTAATTGTTTTCATCAGTCAGGTTGGTCTGAATTACATAGTTGCTATCAACTGTATTTCAATTAGTTTACTTCTCTTTCCTTACCAGATCTGAAGCTTATTAATGTCAGGGACTGCATTGTAATTTTCTTTCTTTTTGAGACAGGTTCTCACTCTGTTGCTCAGGCTGGAGTGCAGTGTCATGATCATGGCTCACTGCAGCCTCAGCCTCCCGGGCTCAAGTGATCCTCCCACCTCAGCCGCCTGAGTAGCCAATACCACAGGTGCACACCACCATACCTGGCTATTTTTGTATTTTGTGTAGAGATGGGGGTCTCACCATGTTGCCCAAGCTGGCCTCAAACTCCTGGGCTCAAGTGGTCCTCCCACCTCAGCCTCCCAAAGTGTTGGGATTACAGGTGTGAGCCAGGGAGCCTGGCCTATATTCCTTTTTACGTTCTCAGAACTGAGGCCTTATTGTTAGTGCCTGATGTACTTTTTAGGAACTCACTAAATATTAGTTGATGAATGCGTTCTTAGGGTCATCCCTCCTGATCTGGGGAAAGATATCAGAAGAACACTCAACATTACACAATGTCAAAATCAAGTCTGTATAGTTCAGCAAAGGTAGAGTTTCAGGGACATGGCCACGGTCAGGTAGCAAAAGAACTGCAAGAAATACCCATATAGAGCAAATGAAAACAAACAGCCGTGGGCACACAGACAGGAAGAAGGCACAGGATAACACTGGTTGCCCTTCAAATTTCAATGACAGGTTTTTGTTGCTTATGGTTTTTAAAAATGCTGTGTAATCATTGTTACAATATTGTTGCCTATGAGACAAATTAGACAGTTAAGAAAAACACTCGCTGATTCCAGGACACACATCATTCATTTGAGGATGCATATTAGACTTACTGGTGCCCGTATGGCATGAACTTGGGGAGTCCACTTGGAATTTCGCCCCTGACTTGGCCTCTAAATAACTGTGAGCAGAGTTCTTAACTCTGTGAGCTTCATTTCCTCCCCTGCAAAGGGAGACGACATAGCTTCTCTTCGGGGCTGTTGGTTCCACGAGATGAGACCCTGCTGGTCAGTGCCTGGCATGAGCAGGTGCTCAGCGCATGTCCCCCTTGTCCATTCTCATGATCCCAAGCCGTGAGCTCAGCAATGAGCTGAGCCGGCCACCACCACTTTTGGACAGTAGATAGCACAATGTCTTCCAGAAAAAGGCATGTAACGTATTTATTAATTGATCTTCTGCTGGCAAGAATGAAAATAAAAAATATCATATTTTTTGAATATTTATTTCTCCTTGGGGATTAAAGAAAATAAAGGTGATCGTTTCTCTGCTTCTCTTCCCAGGGCCTATGCACTTGGGGCCGGGGCTGTAGTCTTCAAACTGACCCCCACTTTCCGCACACCCCTCCCAACCAGCCAGCACTCCCACTCAATGAGCACCCACTTATCTTAATTACTTATTAAATTTTAAGTTAATTGTTTCATTTGCTATTAATTACTTAATTATTCCAAAGACCCTGATGCCATTTTCTGCATCAGGCTGTTTCCTTATTGGTGCCTAGTGCCTTGAATAAGCTAATACATGTTTTTCTTTTCTTTTCTTTTCTTTTCTTTCTTTTCTTTTCTTTTCTTTTCTTTTCTTTTGAGACAGTCTCACTCTGTCTCCGGTCTGGAGTGCAGTGGCACAATCTTGGCTCACCGCAACCTCTGCCTCTGGGTTCAAGTGATTCTCCTGCCTCAGCCTCCCTAGTAGCTGGAACTACAGGTGCATGCCACCATGCCAGCTAATTTTTGTATTTTTAGTAGAGACAGTGTTTCACCATGTTGGCCAAGATGGTCTTGTTCTCCTGACCTTGTGATCCACCCGCCTCACCTCCCAAAGTGCTGGGATTACAGGTGTGAGCCACCGCTCCTGGCCAATACATGTTTTTCTTACAGAAAATCACCTAATGTTTTTCTTAGTAAAAACAACTACCTCCCATCTCATTGCAAAGAGAGGGCCTGTTCTCTATCTTTGGTAAATGGAAGAAATTTAATCCACTCTGGTGATGGGGAATAGCTGTTTTAGTGATATAAACAGGGGTGGCCTTGTGTGAGCAAAGTGTCAGATTCTGACTGGTGAGATTAAAGATATGATCCCAGATGAATTGTAGAAGGGTTATATTAGATTTTATGTCTGCTAACATCACGGAATGATGCAGGTACAGAATATTTCATGCCACAATTCCCTCCACCCTACAGAGATATACCCGAGCAGTTTCTCTCCAGGCCCTTCTCTTAAGTCTGGAAACACCTCCCTTTCTTCTGCCTGCCTGTCCACTTTAATCCAGAAAGCTTTTCGAGGCCAGGGCCCTTCACTGACGAAACCCTGAGAGCTCCCTTTGGCCAAGATAATACCAAGAAGGAAGGAGAATTATCTGAGTAAGTTGGAAGATAACTAGCCATAGGGCACTCTAACTGAAGTTCCCATGGGATGCTAGTAATAAAAGATCAAATTAAAGCTGATGAGCCTATTGGCTCACAACATAGTGATTGATATCCCAGATATCAAAAGAATTAACAAAAGAACACTTGGAAATGTGTACTCAGATTTAATAAATGTCCAATAAGAGGGAAACAAGATTTAAAAAAAATTTTTTTTTGAAGCAGAGTCTAGCTCTGTCGCCCAGGCTGGAGTGCACTGGCACGATCATGGTTCACTGCAACCTCCGCCTCCTGGATTTAAGTGATTCTCCTGCCTCAGCCTCCTGAGTAACTGGGACTACAGGTAGGTGCCACCAAGCCCAGCTAATTTTTGTATTTTTAGTAGAGACCAGGTTTCACCATGCTGACCAGACTGGTCTCAACCTACTGGGCCTCAATTGATCCACCCACACCTTGGCCTCTCAATGTGCTGGGATTACAATGTGAGCCACCGTGCCTGACCTTGAAAATTATTTTATATCAAAGTTCAGTGTTCAAAAGGTTAAAAACATGACTTACATACAAACACTAGTGAGAGATTCAACAGAACATTAAAGCTGTTTCAAAGTAGAATTCGAGAACGTATTTAATCAGGAAAGGTTTGTTGAAATGACTTAGCTAAGAGTATTACTCAGGTTGCCACAAAGTACTGCAGTGAGTGATTTAAACGAGAAATTTATTTTCTCATAGTTCTAGAGGCTGGAAGTCTGAGATTATGGTGTTGGCTTGAATTATGGTATGCACTTGGGGCCAGGGCTGTAGTCTTCAAACTGACTTAAAATTCAAACAAATTTTAAGTTGTTTCATTTGCTATTAATTACTTAATTATTCCAAAGACCCTGATACCATTTTCTGCATCAGGCTGTTTCCTTATTGGTGCCTAGTGCCTTGAATAAGCTAATACATGTTTTTCTGAAACTTTCTGTCTGAAACTTCTTTCCTTGGCTTATAGATGGCCACCTTTTCCCTTTTTTATTGTTTTGTTTTTATTTTGAGACAGGGTCTTGCCCTGTCACCCAGTCTGGAGTGCAGTGGCACAATCATAGCTCACTGCAGCCTCCACCTCTCAGATTCAAGCAATCCTCCCACCTCAGCCTCCGGGGTAGCTGGGACTACAGGTGGACACCACTACGTCTGCGTAATTTTTAAAATTTTTTTTGTAAAGACAGGGTCTCAGTATGCTGCCTCAGCTGATCTTGAACTCCTGGGATCAAGCAATCCTCCCAAAGTGCTGGGATTGCAGGTGTGAGCCACAGCACCTGGCCTCCCTTTTGTCTTCATGTGGTCCTCCCTCTGTGTGTGTCTCTGTCCTAATCTCTTCTTATGAGGACAGCAGTCATATTGGATTAGGGCCCACCTTAATGACTCCATTTTTACTTAATCACCTCTTCAAAGGCCTTATCTCCAAATGCATTCTGAGGAAGTACGGGTTAGGACTTCAACATATGAACTGTTTTTAGCAGGAGATGGTTAATGTCCAAAATTGGTTAATGTCCTAACAGGACAAAAAAACTGTAAGCTTTGGGGTGACTTTCTTTACCAGAGAGAAATTGTTTTCTAATCTACTCCTGCAGTGAGCTGAGATTGTACTATGGCACTCCAAATATATAAAATTAAGAATCTAGGCCAGGTGCGGTGGCTCATGCCTGTAATCCCAGCACTTTGGGAGGCCAAGGCAGCTGGATTACTTGAAGTCAGGAGTTCAAGACCAGCCTGACCAACATGGTGAAACCCTGTCTCTACTAAAAATACCAAAATTAGCTGCGCATGGTGGTGGGCACCTGTAATCCCAGCTACTCCAGAGGCTGAGGCATGAGAATCGCTGGAACCTGGGAGGCGGAGGTTGCAGTGAGCCGAGATTGCACCACTGCATTCCAGCCTGGGTGACAGAATGTGAGACTCCATCTCAAAAAAAAAAAAAAAAAAAAGAAGAATTTAAAAAGATTCTGTCTTTTATGACAATAGATCTAACTGAGCCTCAGCTTCCTTAGCTATTAACACTGTGCTGACTGAAAGTGATCTTTGTCATCTGACCTTAATGTTGGCTGGACATGCTCCAGTGCTAAGTCATCTCCAAGTTCCCCAAATTATGTCAAATTCATAAGGTACTAGTGCTTTTCTCTATGGCATGTAAAGGTAAAATATTCTATCACCTGAAAATGGAAAACTTCAATCATATCCTTCATGTTTCCCCTTAACAGTAATAGTTTTATCACTGTTATTATTAAGATAATACATTTTGTTATTAAACAAACAGGAAATCTTATCCCTTTCCCCTCTGTAAACAAGAGAGCAGTGAATAAAATTCTACAGAGTTCTCTGCACAAGTGGATGGTGATTTTCTTAGCAAATTTTTCTTTCTTTTCTTTCTTTCTTTTTTTTTTTTTGAGACAGGGTCTCACTCTGTTGCCCAGGCTAGAATGCAGTGGTGTGATGTCAGCTCACTGCAACCTCTGCCTCCTGGGTTCAAGTGATTCTCCAGCTTCAGCCTCCTAGTAGCTGAGAGTGCAGGCATGTGCCACCATGCCTGGCTAATTTTTATATTTTTAGTAGAGACGGGGTTTCACAATGTTGGCCAGGCTGGTGTCAAACTCCTGGCCTCAAGTGATCCACCCGCCTCGGCCTCCCAAAGTGCTGGGATTACAGGCATGAGCCATCATGCCCTGCCCACAACAGCTCCTTCTGTAGTAAAGATTGTAATTTGCATATTAACCATCTCAATTGGATATTTTCCAAATATTTTTCCCTGCTTTTCCTTTGATCGATTGTTTTATTTACTTATTCATTCATTTTTTTGGGTGAATTTTTGCCATGTACAAGTCTTATATTTTATATCTAGTAGTACTTTAAAATACAGTTTATGATCCGAATACAGGCTAAAACAATTGCATATTTAAAAAAATAATTTCTTAAAAGATAGGGACTGATGGTGCAACCTTATCTACATTCTGGAAGTTGGGTAATTATTAAACAGCAACAAATTTAGATTTGCAAAGAAAAGTCAATTATATTGTAATAAACAATGGTGAGCGAAGAAAAAAAGAATGACCCTACCAGAGTAATTTCCAAGAAAGTATTTAGAAGAGGAGTTAAAAAAAAAAAAATCTATGTGCTGCAGTGGGTGGTGGAAGCAGCAGTTTTCATTCATTCTGGATTTTTCTGCGAGGGTAACTGATCTTTAAAAAGTTGAAGTCCCTGGAAAAGGAAAGGCTCTGGAAAGTAGGCTAATTTTGTTTAAAAATTAATGAAGCTCTTTGATAATACAGCACGGTTGGGGAAATGCCAGGAATTGAGATCTAGTCACAAGAACAAAGCTAAAGTATTTTATGTCATGAAATGAAATAAAAAATTTAAAAGGATAATTTCAGCAACCTTATGGCTATTTTTCAAGAGATCACTTACAACCTCAGATCTGCAGCTGTGACCAGAAATTATTTGGGTTCCCCCCAGCATGAGATGAGAAGACAAAGACAGTCCTGAGTTCATACAAATCTGAGTCTATTGCCAAGGATAATTTCTGAGGAAGTGAAGTTGCTATCCAGATTAACAATCTGCTGGGTGCCGTGGCTCATGCCTGTAATCCCAGCACATTGGGAAGCTGAGGCAGGTGGATCACCTGAGGTCACGAGTTCAAGACCAGCCTGACCAACATACTGAAACCCCATGACTACTAAAAATACAAAAATTAGCTGCATGGCGGCAGGCACCTGTAATCCCAGCTACTTGGAAGGCTGAGCCAGGAGAATCACTTCAACCCGGAAGGTAGAGGTTGCAGTGAGCCGAGATCATGCCATTGTACCCCAGCCTAGGCGACAGAGTAAGACTCCATCTCAAAAACAAACAAACAAAAAGATTAGCCATCTGCCTTTAAGAGAATGTGGCATGGAGTGTGAGTTTGAAGTCTAAAAAAAATAAATCAGCAGAACTGAAAACATAAAATATATTATAACAGTTGTTGTCATATTTTCCAAAGCCAAGTGAAAATTCTGCAGGCACCTCAAATGTCAGGTGTTCAAACACAGCCTCTGCCTCCCTCCCAAGCCTCCCCCTGAGATCTTATTTTGTTCTAGCTTCACCTGCCTTGATGTCCAAGAGAGAAAGCCTCCACATCCGGGATTCCTCCCTCCTTTTCTCCTTGCTTTGACTTTGGTATTATAAAGTGATTACAGTGGCCTTCCCTTATGTCATTTCTTCCAAGGAACTTTCTCAACCCCTGTTAAAGTTGTTCTTTCAACTGTGCTTCTAAAAGGGAGGTGCTTTAAGTGTGTGACTGAGCTTATCATAACCGTTTTGTATTCCTCAGTCCATGCACATTCCTGGCACATAACGGGTGCTCACAATGATTTCTTGCGTTGAAGTTTAATCCAGGAAGGCCACTTACTCACATGATGCATTTCTGTAGCCGAAATTAGTCTGGCTGCTTTATTATCATCACTACTCCTTAATCCTTGCAGATTCCATTGCTATAATTTTTATGATGGCTCTACTTCGGACCAGGATTCATGGGGCTTTTTGCAGCTGTTGGTAACTGCCTACAAAATTCTAGACTGTATCCCCAGGCTTGAATTAGTCTCTGTAAATTAATAGGCCACCGTAATCACTTTTTATTACCAAAGTCGAAAAGCCACCTCAGATGTAAGGCGTATTGTACTCTTTTGAAAAAATACTCTGAAAGTCATTCTCATGAATCTGTAAGTGGTAAAATGAAAATGTATATTGCTTTTTTAAAGAGAAATTTCTTATTTTCAGTCTATTTGCAGAAGTAGCTTTCACATTATTTCACAAAGGGCATTTCAAATGCTTCTGTGCTACACATGTTGAAATCATGTCACTTGAGGTAAGTTTGAAAATAATCTGCTCGGGCTAGGAGGCTATAGCTGTCTGTTAGCTCTCAAGAAAACATGTCTAATTCAATGATCAGAGCCAAAGAGTCAGGCTTGTGGTCAGGTGGATGGTAAGCTGATCTTGCAGTCATGGTTATGGAAAAGCTGAATAGACAGGTGGTCATGACAGATCCACAGCCCAGTTCACATAGTTTCTAAGGGACAGGGATTTGATCCTAGCCACCATATTATTCCAGAATATTACCCACGAAAGGCCCTTGAAGCAGTTTAATGCTTTGGTACATTATGCAAAAATTCCCTCTCGAACAGAGGCTGTTCTGTGTTTGTTTCCCTGGGGATGGACTTGATCAGGCAACGAGAGACAAAGAAGTGTCCCGGTTTTGGGCACCGACGAAACACTTGAGTAAAATAGCAAGAAGGCGAATAGGCTTCTGTTGCCTCAAGGCTATTAGAAACTCCAGCTCCGAGAGGCGTTGAGAGGTCAGGGGTCTAGCAGCAGGGAGGGAGGATGTTAGGAAGCTCTGCTAAAGGACTGAGACTCTGCCCACACCCAGGAGCAGCCACAGAGGACTCTGCTCACTGCAACCTGTATTCCCAGTTACCCTCCAGCCCAGCCTGCGAACCACACGGCCACAGGCTACCTGGCACACCTTCAGGCATAGCTGAGTACTGAACCATCTTGCCCCATGTGTTATTTACAGCCCTCCAGACAGACCACCAAATACCTATAAGCCCAGGGGAAAGAAGCTGGGGCTTTGAAAAAGAAAGTGGCCCGGGACTCCGTGTTTGGATCCCTTCCATGAACACTCTTGTGCTCGTGGAAGCTGTTTTTCTCTATCGTGGATCTCCCCTCTGGAGTCCCCTTCCATGAACACTCCCTTCGTGGAGACCTGTCTTCCCCTCCTAAACTCCATCTCTCTCTATTCCCTTCCACTCAGTGTGGAAGCTGTTTTCCTCTCCTGGATTCCATCTTTCTGTATTCTCTCACTCAAAAATAAAAAAAATAATAAAAAAAAGAAAGTGCCCCAGCTGCTGCCACCCTATACTGTTAGCTCACTGGAAGAAGGGCCTGAGTAGAGCCAGCCCAGGTCTCCACCCTCAGGTGGTCAGTTACTTTCTGCTGAAGAAATATTGGATGGAAGCAAAAGAGTGAAGAAGGGAAAGGAAGTCAGCTGGCCATCCCGGTTACAAATATTTAAGAGCATCTGCTATATCTTAGGTATATAGATGTTGAGATGTTGAGAAGAGCACAGGGATTTCCTGCCCTGGAAGAGAAGAGAGACACGAAGGCCAGCAAGTAGGCAGGCAGGGTCAAGTGCGGTCTTCAAAATAACAAGCAATGGGTCTATCCATGTGGTAGGATACTACTCAGTGATACAAAGGAATGGAGCGGTGACACGTGCTACAACTCTGATGAACCTTGGAAACATTAAACCAAATAAAATAAGCCAGACGCAACAGGGCACATATTGTATGCTTCCCTGTAGATGATACATTCAGAAGAGATAAATCCATACAGACAGAAAGTAGACGAATGGTTGTCAGAGGCTGGGGAAAGAGGGAATGGGAGAGACTACTTACTAAGTAAGTTTTACTTTGGAAAATGTTTTGGAACTAAATAGAGATGGTGGTTGCATTGTGAATGTACTGAATATCACGGAATTGCGAATGTACTAAATATCACGGAATTGTGAATGTACTGAATATCATGGAATTGTGAATGTACTAATATCATGGAATTGTGAATGTACTGAATGTCTGGAATTGTACACTTTTTTTTTTTTTTTCTGAGACAGAGTCTCACTTTGTTGCCCAGGCTGGAGTGCAATGGTGCAATCTTGGCTCACTGCAACCTCCACCTCCCGGTTTAAATGATCCCCCTTCCTCAGCCTCCTGAGTAGCTGGGCCTACAGATGCATGCCACCATGCCCGGCTAATTTTTATATTTTCAGTAGAGACAGGGTTTCACCATGTTGGCCAGGCTGGTCTTGAACTCCTGACCTCAGGTAATCCACCCGCCTCAGCCTCCCAAAGTGCTGGGATTACAGGCAGATCACGTGAGGTCAGGAGTTCAAGACCAGCTTGGACAAAATGGTGAAACCCCATCGCTACTAAAAATACAAAAAAATATTAGCTGGGCATGGTGGCGCAGGCCTGTAATCCCAGCTACTTGGGATACTTGGGAGGCTGAGACAGGAGAATCACTTGAACCCAGGAGGTAGAGGTTGCAGTGAGCCAAGATTGCACTATTGCACTCCGGCCTGGGGAACAAGAGTGAAACTGTCTTAAAAAAAAAAATTCTGGGGGTGGGGCCCAGCCCACCGTGTTCCAACAAACCCTCGCAGTGATTCTGATGTATGCTGAAGCTGGAGAAGCCCCAAGTAGGAGGGTTCCTGGTGTAGGCTGGGGCTGGGCTGGAAGCCCCCGTTCCTGGGTCTGGGGCAGCCGTGTTCACCTGGAGGAGGCCCCACTCGGCCCACTGACTCCCTGCATAGTGAGCCCTGCTCGGTCCACTGCCACCATCAGGCACTCTGCTCCCCTCAGTAGCAGGCAGCAGAGGCTCTCCCTCTCTCCCATGTGGCCGGGAGCACTCTGGTTTTCTCCTAGTTTCTCCTCCCACCTCCTCACCTCCTTTTAATCTGAGGGAAAGGCTTCCTGTTCCCTTTTCTCATTTTTCTTTATTTCCTTCCTTCTGCAACATCCTCAGACCATGAAACTAGTGGCCTGAAGGGAAGCAGAAAGATTTGTGGTCCGTCCTCCCCTAGATGAAGATGAAGAGCCTAGGGTACTATACTTCCTCCTCCAAAAATCAGTAAGTGCTCAACCAATGAACAGCCTAGAGTACTACACTGTCCCTGGGAGTCCCACGCCCACCACGCCTCATCGCCAGCCCCTTTACTAATGAACAGCTCATCTAGTATCTTTTTTTTTTTTTTTTTTTTTTATGAGACAGAGTCTCCTTCTTTCTGGCTGGAGTGCAGTTGCACAATCACCACTCCTTGCATTGGGGTCAAGCAATCCTCCCACCTCAGCCTCCTGAGTAGCTGGGACCACAGGTGTGTGCCACCATGCCCGGCTAATTAATTCTTAATTTTTCTAGCTATGAGGTCTTGATATATTGCCCAGGCTGGTCTCAGATTCCTGGGCTCAAGCGATCCTCCCACCTCCTCCCAAATTTCTGGGATTATAGGCATGAGCCACCGCACCCAGCCTAGCATTTTTAAAATGCAATTTAAAAAGGCACAGAGATGTTGGGGGAGTTTAAAGTAAGTAAGATATAAGTTAAAATCAGTATAATAAATAAGTTTGCAAATAAACCTACCTCTGAACTCATTTGACAAAGCTCTCTCAACAGCAAGCGAATGAAAGCCAGCAATAAAGAAATGAGTAAGTGCCAAGATTCTTTGTGGCCATTTAGACCCACAGGAAAGGGGACTCAGAAGCTGCTACTTAAGGCCGTGTACTTTGCTGTGTCCTTTGGCAAAGGCGAGATAATGGAGCTCACCCCAGAATACAGGTGGGACCTGCCTCAAAGAGCAAATACAGACATAACGTCCAAGTTCATCTGGGGCTCCCCAGAGATGACGACTTTCAGGAAAGGAGATAGAGCCATGTCCTTCCGGTTATAGGAACCATCAAAACAGGTCATTTTAATCTGATCTGAGGCCTCTTTTATCACTGGCAGGGTGGAAGAGGAGGAAGGGGAAGGAAGGCCCGGGGGCTCAGCGGGGCTTCTTTCCCAGCACCCACTCGGCTTCACTCTGCCCCTGCCGGGGGAGAGACACAGAAGTGGGAGGCAAGGCCCTCCTGGCCCTCCTGAGGGAGGCAGATGTGCACAAAAGCACAGACAGGCCCCCTCAACATCTGCACGGAGTCCCCAGGCCCTCCGATGGCTGCCTGAAACACCATTTCCCCACTGAAGTGTCAATTCCCTCCAACTGGGTCCCAACTTTCAATGGCACTCAGTTCGGCCGTCTGGTTTTTATCATAAACAAGGAGGGGGAGAAGTGGGATGGGGAAATACTCTGTTATTTAAGGCACTATAAATTCAAACTCTTTCCCCTCATCTTTCTCAAATTCTTCTTATGATACAGATGTTTTCTGTATCATTATCTGCTCAAATCTTGACTGGAACCTCCATCTGTAGAAGCAGATGCTTTTAATGACTTTGGCCTAAAAGAAGACGAGGCCAAGGCAAAATTCATCATTTACTTTGTTTGCAGCAAAACAACTAGCCCATTCATGATTTGGGGCAAGGAAGTTTTGAGTTTTAATGTTGTGGTGTGCAACCAGGGGGAAAATGAGGCAGTCACTGATATTCTGTTCAGGTGATCTTGACATAAAGCTCGTCAGTCAGTGGACATTGAGTAGACACTGGCCATGTGCCAGCCACTGTGCACAGGGGTGCAGTGGTAAATTAGACGGGTCCTAGACTCCAGGGCCTGAAGTGGGGGCCCAGATAGGTGAAGAAGCAGTGAAATAACCACAAAGGGAAAACCCCCATCCACCTCACATTTGCTCTTGCATGCATCCATGCATTATTCAATACTTATGGCCCCAGGCACTGTGTGACAGCCCAGCCAGGGTTGGGGAGACCAGTAGGCAAGAACAGTAGGATGTGAGAGGCAGGGAGCACGACGAGAGTACACACAGGGTACCCTGGGAGCCAGGGAGGGGGGCTTTCATAAAGCAGTGTTTTATTAGTTTGTTTTGTTTTGTTTTTTGAGATGGAGTCTTGCTGTGTCGCCCAGGCTGGAGTGCAGTGGTGCAATCTCAGCTCACTGCAACCTCCACTTCCTGGGTTCCAGCAATTTTCCTACCTCAGGCTCCCTAGTAGCTGGAATTACAGGTGTGTGCCACCACACCCAACTAATTTTTGTATTTTTAATAGAGACAAGGTTTAGCCGTGTTAACCAGGCTGGTCTCGAACTCCTGACCTCAGGTAATCCACCTGCCTGAGCCTCCCAAAGTGCTGGGATTACAGGTGTGAGCCACCACGCCCATTATTAGGATTCAAACCACTTGGGGCTTAGCCTTTCTAAAGAAAGGAAACCGAGTAAATTGTAACCTCCCTTTTTCTTCCCTAAGGGAATTCAATCTTTGCCTGCTCAGCTTCTACTCTGCTCTCCTCTCCCTTATTTATTTATTAGAGGCAGGGCCTCGCTCTGTTGCCCAGGCTGGAGTACAGCGGTGTGATCACAGCTCACTGCAGCCTCTAATTCATGGGCTCAAGGCATCCTCCCACCTCAGCCTCCTGAGTAGCTGGGACTACAGATGTGCACCACCACACCCAGCTAATTTTGTTTTTCGATTTTTTTTGTGGAGACAGGGTCTCACTAGGTGCCCAAGCTGGTCTCAGGCTCTCAAAGTGTTCGGATTATAGGTGAGAACCACCACGTCTGACCTCTCCTCTCCTTTAAATAAAGAACTGCCTTTTCCACCCAGTTTGTGGACTTTTTGTGACACAGAATGGGAGAAAAGATTAAGATGAGAGGATAGGAGAAGTGGGTGGAACTGGAGAAGGACTGGGTGATAGAAGAAGCACCAAAAAAACAAAAAGAAAGAAAGAAAGGAAAGAAAAAGGCTAAGTAGAGCTACTCAGTGCAGAGAGTATGGGTGGATAGAGAGACATGGGAAAATATTGCCCCACTGGCTGTTGGACTGACAGAAGCATGGTCTCACAGTGAGAACCCCAGAGTGGTTTCAGAGGGGAAAGAATTGGAAAGAAAAGGAAAAGGCATTTGAAGAGAGGCTGGGTCAGTGGTTTTCAAGATGTGTTGGGAATTGTGTGTCCCTGGGACCCTTCAGGGCACCTGCATGCCTGAAAGTATTTTCACCATAACATGAAGCTGTTATCTGCCTTTTTCACTCCCTCCCTCTCAGTCATACAGTGGAGTGTACTAGAAGCCACCTGATGTGTGATATTGCCACTGGCGGAGTACAGAAGCAGCTCTGAGAACACAGCTGTCTTCTATTAAGCCAGACATTAAAAAGATTTGCCAAAATGTAAAACAATTCTACTCTTCCTGTTAAAGTTTTTTTAATACAGCCTTTTTTCAATAAAAATGTGTTACTTATCTTAACCAATGGATTTATTATATTTAAAGTGAAAAGCCAGATATAGGTGATGGGGAGGAAGGCAGCAAATCGCACTGCCATGTGTGTACCTATGCAACAATCTTGCATGTTCTTCACATGTACCCCAAACCTGAAATGCAATAAAAAAAAAAGAAAGAAAAATTTTAAATTCTCAACTCTAATTTCTAACAGAGTGTATTAGTCTGTTTTCATGCTGCTGATAAAGACTTGGCTGAGACTAGGTAATTCCCAAAGCCAAGGAGGTTTAATGGACTCACAGTTCCATGTGGCTAAGGAGACCTCACAATCATGGCAGAAGGTGAAAGGCACTTCTTACATGGCAGCAGGCAAGAGACAGTGAGAGCCAAGTGAAAGAGGAAGCCCCCTTATCAAACCATCAGATCTCATGAGACTTATCACTATCATGAGAACAGTATAGGGAAAACTGCCCCATGATTAAGTTATCTCCCACTGGGTCCCTCCCATAATTCCAAAAGCTACGATTCTGAAAGCCACGATTCAAGATGAGATTTGGGTGGGGACACAGCCAAACCATATCACAAAGTAAATAGCATTAGATGGAAGGCACATACACAAAAACTCTCAAGTTCCTCAATTTTATTTTGTTTTATTTTTAGGAGTCTAGTCTTATTTATTGGTTACTCCAAACATCCTATTTTTGCCTAGACTCAAAAGTAGAAGCTCACAGAGAGGACACTGCGCACCTCTTGGCAGTCTGTTCCTGGTGTTTTTCTTTGACCTCCTTCATTCTCTTGGCCAAAAGTTCAGTGTATTTTGCAGCCTTTTCCTCATTTTTCATAGTATACTGTTTCTTCAGAGCAATACATCAGCCTTTGTGTTGCAAGACACATGGAGTAACAAGAAGCTGAATCTTGGGCGCTTTGGTCCCAGGCTTCTTGCCTACTTTAAGGGCTTTCTTACAACAGATTGGTGGATGGTATCTTCTTTAGAGATACTGAAAAGTTTGTGTATTCTGCGAGCTCCAGGCGATGAGGCTCCACAGTATCAGTCAGTCCAGAAATATCCTTCTATCCTTTTCTTTGCTCAGTAGCAAGCAGACCCAGCCATGAGTCAAGACACCCTGCTTCATAGGAAACCTCGTTTGTAGTTTCTGTCACTGATTCCCATTGCAGAACCTTCCCATTCTTCACCCTAGAGCGTCAGCAGCAACTTCTATGGCTGTATGCTTCTCACAAAAAGTACAAAGTTTGCATTCCTCATCCACTTCAAGGAGCTTCCTGCAGCCAGCAGCTGGAAAGGAGACATTCAGCTTCATCTTGAAGTGGCTGATTGCCTTTGAGGTGCCGCTAAAAAGAGACGTCAATAATTTTAAAGAGTGAGACCAAAATGTTTGAGAATTGCTGGTGTAGGTTATAAAATTGGACCCCTTTTTTGTGCTTTTTGAGGGATTCACATAAAAGCTGGGCCATGTGGGCTCTTCATTCTTTGGGATCAGCCATAAGAATTTAAAAGAGGGGAAAAACGGACACAAATGTTATCCATTATTATTATTATATGGAGAGTAATCAGAAAAAGACAATGTGCAACATAGGATTATCTGAAAAACCAGGTATTGCCCAAGGATTTCATTGACAGTTTACATCTTTGTATGTTACTGGAACCCACTGGTACAGTTGTCACTGGGAGATACAGCACTTACCTTTTAACGAACAAACTAAGAGTCCAGGGATATATCTCAGGGGTCACAAGTTTCACAGATTTGAGATACACATCTGTAAACTAAATGGAAAATGCCTTCAAACTACTTGTAACTGACAAACCACAACTCTGTCTTGAAGATGAATCATGACAGAAATACCAATACATGTGGCCACTGTATCTCTGAATACAAATGTGTTGTGTCCCTGTGCTGTGTGAGTGGTGGCCAGCTTGCCCCAGGCCCTCTGACACTCTGGAGCTTACTCCGTGGTCCCTCAAGCAAATGGAAAAATGACCCTTGCATGTGCAGTGTGATTAATTAATTAGAAGAAACACAGTGTATTAGTCCATTCTCACATGGTTATAAAGTAATTCCTGAGACTGGGTAATTTACAAAGGAAAGAGGCTTAATTGACTCAGAGACCTACACAGCTGGGGAGGCCTCAGGAAACTTATAATCATAGCAGAAGGGAAAGCAAGGACCTTCTTCACATGGTGGAAGGAGAAAGCCAGAGTGAAAAGCCCAGGGGAAACCACCATTTATACAACCATCAGATGTTGTGAGAACTCCCTCACTATCACAAGAGCAGCCCCGGGGGAAACTGCCCCGTGATCCAGTCACCTCCCACCAGGTTTCTCCCTCAACACCTGGGGATTACAATTCAAGATGAGATTTGGGTGGGGACACAGAGCCTAACCATATCACACAGCAAAGAAGAATGTGCTCAGAATGGGAAACCTAGAGGGTGAGATCTCCAAGTTCCTTTACAGCTATGCAAGTCTAAAATAGTACATCTGCACTGGATAAAGAAAATGTGTTGTATATACCATGGAATACTACTCAGTCATAAAAAAGAATGATATCATGTCCTTTGCAGCAACATGAATGCAACTGAAGGCTGTTTTCCTAGGTGAATTAGTACAGAACAGAAAACCAAATAGCACATGCTCTCATTTACAAGTCACTGGGGACTACAAAGGGAGGAAAGATGGAGATGAGTGAAGGTTGAAAAATTAACTATTGAGTACTATGCTCACTACCTGGATGATGGGATCAGTATGCCCCAAACCTCAGCATCATGCAATATACCCATGTAACAATCTTGCGTGTGTACCCCGTTAATCTAAAATAAAAGTTGAAATATTTTTTAAAAAGCTTCTCAAATAAAATAAAATAAAATAAAAAAAAAATAGCACCTCCTTCAAAAGGTCTGAAATCACATGCCAGTCCAGAGGCCAGTGATGGTGCTATGGACTGGATGCTTGTGTCTCCTCCAAATTCATATCTTGAGGCTGGTGTCCATATAAGAAGAGGAAGGGACCAGAGTGCAGTCTTTCTTTGCCGTGTAGGACACAGTGAGGAGTCAGCTGTCTGCAAGCCAGGAAGAGAGGCTTCCCCAGCAGCCCCATCAGCCAGCACTTTAATGTTGGGCTTCCAGCCTCTAGAACTGTGAGAAATAAATTTCTGTTGTTTAAGCCACACAGTCTATAGTATTTGTTATGGCAACCTGAGCACCAAGACAAATGACCATCTATGCGGCCCCATTTGCATTTAGGTAGTATCCAATCAATTAGGTGTTCAGTTTAGATAAAACTTTGCTGCCATTTGCTAGTGTGTGACTCTGTGCCACACACATGCAGCCTTAATTTAATGAAGGGCCACCTAATAAGAGACGGGCTGGGAGTCGAGGGGCCTGGGGTTAGGTTTCTGCTCTGCTACTAAATAACTACGTGGACTAGAAGGTTCTTACTCTCTTTGGGTGCCAGGAGCTTACCAAGAGCAGAGCAAAGGGAGCAGCCTTCAGCTGCAGGGAGTCACGGCCACTGTCCATAGAGAATTTTAGAGTAATAATAAAACTGACTAAAAGTCCGTCCACTCTCAATTATTGCTGTGCTTTGGCAATTCTAAACAAAGTCAGTGATTAAATTTTCCTCCCTACAAAAACATCTTTTTTGGTTTACTTTCTAAACAATGGTTATCATTCATGTAGATTTTTAATCTATTTATATTAACCTTAATATATTCATATTACTTCTACATTGTATTAGTTTTCAATGGCTGCATAACCCACTGCCACAAACTTAGTGGCTTAAAACAAACCCACCTGTTGCTCATAGGTCTATAGGTCAAAAGTCTAGTGCAGTGTGGCACGGTAGGCTTTCTGCTCTGAGACGCAGTGCTGAGGTTATGTTGTTGGCCAGGCTGAGTCCTCACCTGGAGGTTCTGGGGGAAAATTAACTTCCCAGCTCATCCTTGTTACTGGAAATTCAGATCCTTGCTGTCATCCTAGTTCTGAAGTTCCCATTTCCTCGCTGGCTGTCTCTTGGCTGGGGCTGCTGTTGGCTCCTAAGGCCACCCACATTCCTTGCCTCATGATCCCTCCATCCTTGAACCAGCTATGTGTGTCAAATAGTTCTCATGCTTTAGATTTCTGAATTCCCATGTTTCTGATCTCTGCACTAGATTGAAATGCTTGTGGGATTTGGCCAAACTTACCTAGATAATCTTCCTAAAACATCAACTGATTTGGGACCTTAATTACATCTGTGAAGTCTTTCAGAGCAGTCCCTATATTAATGTTTAGTTCGATGATGGAGAAGATGTTTGTAAACCAGAGGCTGGAAATCTTGGGGGCTGTCTTAGAATTCTGCCTGCTGCAATTCTTCATAGACATTGTACACTACATGGAAGTTAAATCAGACAACTTGCAATTATACAGTTGGCCCAGGATTAGCATGAACTCAGCTACATCTGTTCCTTAGGAGAGTAAGTTTGCTTTGTATTCCTTTTGAGAAAGTTCACTTTGAGTTCATGTCTCATCCTCTGTGGAACTACATATTCCTGAATTTAAGTAGTAGGTTTGAAAAGAACACTGATGACAGTGTGACTGTAAAGATAAAGAAAGAAAAATTGAGTTACCTCAATTGTGCCTTTCTATGGGATCACTTGGAGTTTTGACTTATGTTTAAAATTTAAACTTTGCACATAACAGAGGTATTATACTTTCTGTGAAACAGAAAGCAACCTGAAAATATAATATCTCTGTTATGTGCAAATTCTTTATATCTGAAATACATATTACATTTGAAAAATATTTGAAAATGTGAATATTTAAAATTGAAATGTATTTTTTCCATTCATCTTGCCTTTTATTCAATTGCTGTTTAACTATAATATTGTTTACAGCCATGAAAGACCAGTTTCCTTGGTTTTGTTTTGTTTGAGACAGAGTTTCACTCTTTTTGCTCTGGCTGGAGTGCCATGGTGCGATCTCGGCTTACTGAAACCTCTGCCTCCTGGATTCAAGCAATTCTCCTGTCTTAGCTTCCCAAGTAGCTGGGATTACCGGCATGTGCTACTACACCCAACTAATTTTGTTTTTTTTTAGTAGATATGGGGTTTCGCTGTGTTGGCCAGGCTGGTCTAGAACTCCTGACCTTAGGTGATCCACCCGCTTTGCCTTCCCAAAGTGCTGGGATTACAGGCATAAGCCACCATGCTCAGCTGGAAGACCAGTTTTTAGGTACATAGTTTTCCTTGATCTAAAAAAAAATTAATGTAATTAAAAAGCAAGAATCCATTGCATCTTTCCTTTGTTGTAGTGGGTATTTATTTTATATTTTAAGTTTTACTCTCACGATTATATATACAAAGTTCAATAAAAGGGAACTTTTACTGCATTAGTCTGCCATAATTATTAGTCATTGCATTTCTGATATGGTTTGGCTCTGTGTCCCCACCCAAATCTCATCTTGAATTGTACTCCCATAATTCCCATGTGTTTTGGGAGGGGCCAGGTGGGAGATAACTGAATCATGGGGGCAGTTTCCCCCATACTGTTCTTGTGGTAGTGAATAAGTCTCATGAAATCTGATGGTTTGATAAAGGGAAATCCATTTCACTTGGCTCTCATTCTCTCTCTTGCCACCGCCATGGGAGATGTGCCTTTCACCTTCCACCATGACTGTGAGGCCTCCCCAGCCACATGCCACTGTAAGTCCAATAAACCTCTTTCTTTTGTGAATTGCCTAGTCTTAGGTATATCTTTATCAGCAGCATAAAAACAGACTAGTACAATGATTATTACTAAAAACATGTTGTTGTAAATGGGGTATGTGTGATAAAAAGGAATCCACTTTGAGTGTCGAGTGCATTGGGCATCCACTGCAGATGCTCAGACAAGTCTCAAAGATGTCAGCAGAGGCAAATGCTTCCTGGCTGCCCGCTACCTTCAGGGGACTGTGGTGAGTGCCTTGCAGACACTGTCTCATCTAATCCTCACAAAAACAACATTTTAGAAATGAGAAAAAAGCCCAGAGAGCCATTCACTTGTAAGTGGAGAAGCTGAGACTCGAACCCATGCTAAGACTGTTCACCACATCACTCACTGGCATCTCTCAGAAAGGCGTCGGTTTGTTGAAAATGATGTGTTTTGATCCTGCCCAGAGCAGGCAATGGTAAGATTCCTGGATGCAACTTCTCTGCTGAAGGGAACATTATCAGCTCCTAAGCTTGGCCTGAGAGAAGCATGCTGGGTCTCCCCACTGGCTCCCCAGGAATGCCTTCCTCCTGTCCCATCAGTATTCCTGCAAAGGCAAGACTTGCTTGGGAGGTTTTTGAATGTGCCTGCCTGCATGTTAGTATCAGAGTTCTTTCACAGCCAGGACTGCGTGTGTTTAAAACGTGTAACCCAGCAACTCCCAGGGTCCTTGGTACGTAATACGGGCTTGAGAAATGTTTGTGGAACTTACCTGACTGGCTGAGGAGAAATCACTGGCTTAAGAGAGTGTTTGGGAATTCTCTGGGAATTTTGCTTAATAACATGACTCTCATCTCCCATGAATGATGATCTATTCCTTCCTCTGGCAGGAAGTAGTGGTTGGTTTCCTCAGCCAGAGAGATTTTTTTCCCCTGCAACCCGTGGGTGGATTAAAATGGAAGGAGTGAGCCAAGCTGAGCCAGGAAGGACAGCCAAGGTCAGCAGGGCTGGCAGGTCTCCGCACACTGTCAGTAAGAGGGGAGGCTGCAGTCACTAAAGCCATCCACAACTACTCTAGTTCTTTTCTCCTTCTAGTTCATGGTAAGATTTTAATTCTGTGCACCCACTGAAATTAGGCCTGGTCACATGACTTGCTTTGGCCTTGAAATGTGAGCTTTGGGGGCTTGTGTGCAATTTGTTGCATTGCCTCCTTCTCATGCCACAGTGATCAGGGACTTGGGTGTGGAGAAAATTTATCAACCTGGGTCCTTAAATGTTTGTAGAAATCCCTGCCAACCCGTATTAGACATGCAGAACCAGCAAGAAATAAACTCGAAGCCATCCTCACATGACTGACAAGAATTCTGGATAGAAATATAGTTATAATCAAGCAGTAATCAGGATGCACTATTTTTTTTTTCTGAGATAGGTCTTGCTCCATTGCCCAGGCTGGAGTGCAGTGGTGTAATCATGACTCACTACAGCCTCAACCTCCTGGGCTCATGTGATCCTTCCACCTCAGCCTCCTGCATAACTGGGACCACAGGAAAATGCCACCACACTTGGCTAATTTCTTTTAAATTATTTTTTGTAGAGACAGGGTCTTACTATGTTGCCTGATGGCTGGCCTCAAACTCCTGGGCTCAAGTGATCCACCCTCCTCAGCCTCCCACATGCTGGGATTACAGGCATGAACCCTTGTGCCCAGTATCAGGCTGCCCTTTGACCCACTTCCTTATAAGGGAAAGTCACGTAGCACTGGATAGCGACCACTGGCATCCCCATTGTTCCTATAGATAGGATCTCTGGTGTTAGAGGCTTTTGTTTAAGAATTCCGGAAGATGTTTTCCAGATCCCACATTTCAGTGGAACAACTGACACTAACCAGTTCGAAGACCCCCACAGAGAAACAAAATCATCATGAGAATACAGCTTCTTCCTCTCCTGCCCCATGACTTCACCCTGCACTTTTCTACCAATCAACTCTCTCCACGCTGCAGCCCACTCTGAAACCCTTAAAAATACTAACTTGTCAGGGACACAGATTGAGGGTTTCTCCTATCTCCTCATTCATCGGCCCTATAATTAAACCTGTTTCTCTGCTGTGACCCAATGTCTTGGCATACTGACTTGCTGCACACGTCAGGCAATAGACCTATGACAGTTACAAACTTAATGTATGAGGTCACTAAGATTTGGAGGATGCTTGTTACTGCAGCAGCATCTAGCCTCTCCTGACTAGCTCAGAGGACCTGAGACAAACATGAGGAGGCTGAAGAGGACATCAAGAAACTGAAGAGTTAAGGAAAAGAGAAACAGGAAATGTGGATCAGGGTTCAGTGTGGACCCTGGAGCTGGGGCAGTTGCCTGTGGCTGGGCTGTCCACACTCTGTGCAGCAGGCTGGCTCCCTCTGAGGCTCCGGGAGGGGGAGGTAAGCACAGGCCAGGGAGTGGTGCCATCCATGTGCTAAGGATGATTTTGTAGCATGTGCTGACTGTGGGTCACAACTGACTGGGGAAGAGGTAGAGGAAAAGGGTTGGGGAGAATGTGTGTCATGCACTGAACAGTGTGACCCCAGAGTGTTCTAACGCTCGTCAAGAACAAATGAGTCGGGCATCAACAAAGGAGGCCAACCTCAGACTTCCTGTGTGGGGAGCAGTGCTGAGCTGGCAGTGAGTTATCTGTTTATCTCTTGTGCCCGGTGGCTAATGTACTTACTCTGTAGCCACTCTTACAATAGATTTCCTCTAGGACATTGGTTGTTCATTACTCATACATTCCTTCTGCAGATACTTGAGATCCTAGGCACTGAGCCCACCACACTGAGTAGACAGCTTCTATGGGCTTTATGGTCTGCATATAGTCAAACAATTAGTAGCAATTTTCAATATGGATTGTTAAGTACTCTGATGGAGTTTAGTATAGGTTGTCTGGGAGAAGGGCATAGAAACTAGTCCAGGAGGTCTACAGAGAACAAGGCTGTAAGTAACTGAATCAGGAGTTAAGTACATGCTTCTGCATAGCAAAAGCCCAGACAGTTACAGGTAAATAAATGCCACCCTTCCCAGCAAGGGCCAGGGAGTGCAGGAAAAGATCGAGTTGCCTAAGGATCTGAATGCAGTAGAAAAGGTTCTGAAAGTCAAAGCCCTTGCAATAGAACATTTGTGAGGTGAAGCCTTATGATTCATCATCTTGGGTTCACTCAGTGGTCAAACCAAAGAAGAAAGCAAAAAAAAAAAAAAAAAAAAAAAAAAAAAAAAAAAAAAAAACAAACACAAAAAAAAAGGGAACCCCGGGGTGGGGGGGACTTAACTAGTTTTTTGTGGGGGGTTTTTTTTTTTTTTTTGTTTTTTTTTTTTTTTTTTTTT